>PVLD010003476.1:0-142021 GCA_004027595.1 Dinomys branickii | reverse complement strand
CCTTTCCTTCCTTGTATCCATCCATCTATCCATCTGTTTTTGAGACAGGGTCTCACTGTGTAGTTCAGGCTGGCCTTGAACTCTGGCTGGTTTTATGTTTTGCAGTGCTGAGGACTAAAGTTTTCCTCTTGCATGCCGTGTGAGTGCTGTATGAGTGAGCTGTTCTCCAGTCCCCATTTATTTGTCTTGAAGTCTTTGGTCAAAAACAATTAGCCTGAGTTTGTTCATGCACAGTTGTAATCCCAGGTATTTGGGAATTTGAGGCAGAAAAATCACAAGTTTAAGGTCAACCTGCTTAATTTAGGGAAGACCCTCTCTGAAAAAAATTTTTTTAAAGGCTGGGGTTGGAGCTCAGTACTTACTAGTAGTAGAATGTTCTCTAGCATGTGTGAGGTCCTGGGTTTAATCCTCATTATTGCAAGAAGAAAAAATAAAGCAAAAGTTTGTATGGTACCAGCTTTGTACTGGGCATGGTGCTAAGTGCTTTACAAAAGAAATTATGTCTGCAACAACCCTGCAAGACTAGTATAACTTTCATTTACATGAGACTTCATACATAGAACTTCTGTAAGTATTATTGTTAAAACCTGGAGCTCTTTGCATCTGTGTGCGCGCTTGTAATCCTAGCACTCGGAGGTAAGGCCGGATATTGCCAGGAGTTTGAGGTCAGCCTTTACATAGCAAGACCTTGTCTCAGAACCCCCAAACAACTAAGAAACACCAACAAAAACCAAAAACCAAAACCAGGCTAAACTTTTGAGCTCTGAGTAGTGGGCCTATCATGAAAAACGGATTCGCCCCATTTTATTGCTGGGAATAATTTATAGCCCTCATGGCTACATGACTTTGTTTTTGTGTGTTTGACCCGCTAGAATGTAAGTTCCAGGAGAGAGGGGTGAACCTGGGACTGGTGTGCCCCAGCAGGCACACAAGCCAGCACCCCAGACTGTGGACGGCAGTGAAATGTTTCCCAAGTCTAAAAATCCAGTTAGAAAATTCTTCAACATTTACAGACAATTCTACAAGCATCAGGAAATCTAAGAGGAATTTTCTAGCATTGTAGCTGCAAAGGAGAATTTTAGTAATGGATTTTTATTTCCTTAAGATGGAGACAACCCAGTGTTTTCTTCTCCAGATAAAGCTAAATTTGAAGAACTTGGTCTTTCCTGTTTACACTGGCTAGATTTGGGAATCAGGAAATGGAGCTATTGGAATTTCAAGAGGCTCTATGTGGACAGGTGAATTCTGTGGCCTGTGTGCCCTGCCTGAGGCGCGTGTGAAGGGAGGACAGAGGACAGCACAGTGGCAGCTCTGAAGGTGAAACCCTTATGGCGTGGGCTCCTCTGCCAGTGAGAGCCCCTGGGATTGCCACTCTCGCTTTCCCTGAATCACCTTATGCTTGTGAGCAGCTGTTTTCAGCTTTGAACTATATCAGCTCTGATACCAGAGACAGACTGAGGATGACCTGAGGGCCTCCTGTAGCTTGAGAGCGGCCCGCTCAGACTAAGGAAGCGGAGCCACGGCTGGGTGGGTTATCAGCGTGCATAGGACAGCACAGCTCATGGTAAAGGTTTAATTTGCAGTTCTTCGTTTCAAAGTTTAGCCGGTGTCTTAATTATTTTTCTCTCTTTGCTGAGACAAAACACTGACACCCACGATTAAGGGGGAAGGTTTCTTTAGCTCACAGTTCGCGGAGGGTTCAGCCGCTCTGGGCTGGCTCCTGGCAGGGTGGCGCAGGGCAGCAGGCCACAGTTACAGGAGGCGGGAGACAGCAAAAGCAGCGCGAGCAAGAGGGGAGAGGGTCCGCCCCTCGTCCCTTATGTTGCATGCGGGCCCCGTCCCCGCCGAGGCCGGCCCCTGCTAAGGCTGAGGCACATGGTTAAGCTCCTAACCTCAGTTCTCAGAGTGACACAATGTATCCACCTTACAGCAGTTCATGAGCTCTACCTCTTTTTAGTTCAATTTCTTTTATTCTAACCAAGATAGATCATTTTCACATGTATTTTCTCCTCTGTCGGCTTTACCCAGTTTTTCTTTAGGCTGCAGAATCTGACATAAGAGTATACAGGAAAATGAGTAAGGCGACGACAAATCCTTGTCAATGTGTGATCTACTGCTTTGTTTGCTTTTGGTAAAGGATGTGAAAGTAAGGTGTTTATATTGTTGGACCTTTATCACATTTATTTTTGGTCTGCTTTCTTTTTAAATAATAGCTTTATTGAGATAATTTGCATTCCATAAAATTCACTTTTTCTTTCTTTTTTTGTCTTTTTGAGACCGGGTCCCCCTATGCAGTTCAGGCCGGCCTTGAGCTCACATTGTAGCCCAGAGTGGTCTTGAACTCACAATGATCCTCCTGCCTCAGTCTTCTGAGTGCTGGGATTATAGGCATGTGCCATCTCACTCAGCCAGAGATAACTGTTGTTAATATCTTATTTTCTTTTTGCATTAAATATTATTTTAAAGAGAATAAGAATTTTGGGCTAGAGATATAGCTCAGTAGCAGGTCCTGAGTTTGATCCCCAGTACCACACACACAAAATCAAAAGAGAATAAAAATTTTAAAGAAATTAAAACAATACAGCTGGGCGTTGTGGCCCACGCTTGTAATCCCAGCACTTGGGAGCCTGAGGCAGGAAGATTGTTGGAAGTTCGAGGCCACCCTGGGCTACAAAATGAGCTCGAGGCCAGCCTGAACTGCATAGGGACACTCTTATCTCAAAAAGACAAAGAAAAAAAAAAAAGACACATTTTTGAAACAAGATGATAGGAAATTAACAATGGTTGTTATATTGCATACTGTTATCTTCAAAATACTTGTTCAGATTACCAGATATAGGCATGCAAAATTGATCAAAAAATTAAGCATTAACTATTCCTTTCAATAAAACAATAGAAATTAGTAGTACAATTGCCTTAGCTATTTTTTTGTGTATATATATATATATTTTCGCCCTTCTTTGTTTTCTCCTTTCCCCCATCCCAGTTGTTCTTCCTTTTGAGCAGTTTCTTTCTGTTTCACAGCATCTATTGTACCTTTCAGATTTTATTTACTCTTTCAGTTTCTTACCTTAGGGAGAAAAAATGATGTTTACACATGTGGGTCTGATTTATTTCACTTACGATGAGTATGGTCTCTAGTTGCTTCCCTTTACCTATAAAAGCTTCTATCTTTGTTTATAGCTGAGTAATACTCCATTGTATAAAAATACCACATCTTTTTTATCCATTCCTCATTTGATGGGCATTTGGGTTGTTTCCAAGATTTAGCTGTGACAAATTGCACTGCTATAAACATGGGTGTACATATATCACTGTAGCATGATGTTTTCAGTTCTGGGAAAATACTCAGGAGGGGAATAGCTGGGTTGAATGGGACCTCTAATCTGGGTTTTTTAGGAATCTCCACATTGATTTCCACAGTGGTTGTACCAATCTGCACTCCCAATTATTTTTTTCTCCTCAAAATTACTTTTATGACTTTATTTTCTCTGTTAGTATGTGCATGTGATACATAATGAGCACACTCCTCGTGGGGAGTGGGTGCATGTACTGACACATCTCCATCCCTTTCCTGTTTCCTTCCCTTCTCTGTCCCTCTGTATCTCCGGATCCCTTTCCAATTTGAGAAAGATTGCCCTGCCTGTTGGCTTTCATTTTGCTCTTCGTTTAGCATTATTTGGGTTTTGCATGTAAGCTCAATCATGAAATGTTTACGCCTGTGTATCTGATTTATTCCAGCTAACAGGGCCCCAGGTGGACTCATCTTCGCACAGAGGCCCCGGTTTCCCCCCTTGTGGCACAGGGGCACCCCGCCTGGCCCAATCACCCGCTGATGGCCTTGTGGGCCGCACCCCAGGGTTAAACATGAGCTTGCGTGTATCAGTGTAACATGACACCTTTAGCTCTTTTGAAAAGATACCTAAAAGAGGAATAGCTGGGTCAAATGAAATTTAAAGTTCTAGTTTTTTGAGAACTCTCCATATTGATTTCCATACTGGTTTACACTCTCACTGGCAACGCAGAGGCGGGTTCTCCCCGCCTCCACGCCTCACCAGCAAGTTACTGTTTGACCTCTTGACAGTGGCTGCACTCTCAGGGTGAGGTGGGATGGCAGGCTGTTTCAGTTTGCTTTTCTCTACTGGCCCCTGGTGTTGAAAATTTCTTCAAGTATTTATTGGCCATTTGCACTTCTGTGAAGCTTCGATTCGTTTTCACTCGCCCATTTTTTTATTGGGTCTTTTATTTTGTGGATTTTTTTTTTTTTTTTAATAGACTGGCCTCGTTATATTGCCAGTTTGGCTTGGATCTTCCTCTGCCCTCCAGCAGCCCTTTTGCCTCAGTTACCCACACAGACATGTCTGCAGGCGTGTGCTGCCCTGCCTGGCTGTTGTGGGTTACATTACTCATGTCTCTGTGTGTGTGTATGTGTGTGTGTGTAGGGTTTAAGGGCATCTGAAATTCTTTACCTGTTCTTTTCCAAATGGAATCATACTCTTGTAACCTGCTATTTACATTTGAATATTTACACAGTATCATTTTAAAAAAATCAAAATTTTTTTACATCGTAGTCAAAACAGAATCCAAACATCAAATACGTATACATAGGCAGTCAGAAATGGTGAGATGAATTTGCCATCAGACAAAAATGGTCTTTGGGGTTGGAGAAGTGGTATTAATTGCATCTCTTTAGGACAAAATTATTTGTGTTATCAGTTTTCTAAAGTTTACAGAGTTGTAAAATAGCATTATTTTATTAAAAAGACACCTAGTACTCTTCTTTTTTTTGAGACAGTATCTCACTTGAACTCACTGTTTAGCCCAGGCTGGTCTGAACTTGTGACCATCCTCCAGTCTCAGCCTCCTGAGTGCTGAATTATAGGTGTGCAGCACCATGGCCAGGTCTAGTACTCTTCTTTAAAAAATAATGAGTAAGTAACTTGCTTTTTCAAAAATGGGCAAATGAAATGAATAGACACTTCACAGAAGAACAATGTTGGTAACACGTCGTAACATATTTAAGTCTGCCCATAGTAGTGAAGGTTTAGTTATTTTCAGTGTTTTAACTTAGAAACAGTGTGCCTTTTGCAGTCTTCTATGCTGTTGTCTCCTGCTGATGATTGCTCTGGAATCAGTTTCTGTGCTCCAAACAGCTGTCATTTACATCTCTGCTATGTTGTTTAAGTTACTCCTCTTTGCCATCTCATCTTCGAGATCACACCTCCTTCCTCCGTCTCTCACTCCTCAGGCGAGCTTTCAGGGATCTTTCTGATGCCTCCGCTTAGTTTTTTTCTCAACTTTTTTTGTAGTGCTTCTCAGACTTCTCTTGTCTGTTACTTGTCCAACTCTTTTACAAGAAGTGTGAACCCCTTGTAGGCAGCTCTGGTATCTTTTCTCTCCCCAGCACTGATATATCATCAGGCATGGTGTCGTGGACTGACAACTGGTGGTCAGCTTCGAACCCCAGCTGAACTGAGTAAGCTGGTGCTGGGTGTGGGAGGCCCGCCTGGGGACTGCTGCCAGCAGCATAAGGGGCAGGACTGGAGAGGAAGAAGGAGGCTCTTGGGAGCTGGTGGAAGCTGTAAGGAGCAGTTGGTTCCTTTGGAGGAGCTCGTCGTGCTGGCTTTCCTGATGAGCTTGGCTGTTTTCATCCTCCGAGGAGCTTGGGACCTTGGTGGCACTGAGAATAGCTTCGGTTCACTTTGGAGGAGCTCTGGTCCTCACTTTGAGCATTGCTTCCTGGCTCTGTGGGGGAAGATGGTGCAGTGCCAGTGTACTGTAGAAGCCTGCTGCATTGGCTTTGCTGATGGGAACTCGGCTTTCCTGATCATCTGAGGAGCTCGGTACCTCACTGTTGCTGAGGATGGCTGTGGTACCCTTCATGGGAGCTCTGGTTCTTTGAGCATCACTTCCTAGCTCCAGTGTAGATTCCTCAGCCTGCCAGCACGGGTCCCTCATCCTGCTGGCACAGACTTTCTAGATTTCACCACTGACCTTTGGGCCTTCCCAGCACAGATCCGTGTAACAGACCTGCATGAGATGTTGTGGGCTCTGGGCCTCCAGTTGGATTCGTGGGAGGCACTGTTATGAGCTCTAGGTCTTCAGCTGGACTCATGCAGGACATTGTCGAGGGATCTAGGTCCTTAGCTGGATTCCTTGGTCTATCGTGTGTGGACAGATTTCCTGCACTCTTTTGTATACCATCCTTTGGGTATTTTATAATACTCTTATAAAATATGTGTCCTGTGTTTATTGTTTC
The DNA here is from genome assembly GCA_004027595.1 of Dinomys branickii. Classification (NCBI taxonomy): domain Eukaryota; kingdom Metazoa; phylum Chordata; class Mammalia; order Rodentia; family Dinomyidae; genus Dinomys; species Dinomys branickii. Next base: position 135,762 of record PVLD010003476.1, on the reverse strand, counting down.
CCCTTGGAAAATAAGCCCAAACCATAACACATGTGATACATTTCTCTACGCCTTTATGCTGATGTTTTTTTCTGTTCTTGCTTTAGGAATCAGAGTCTACCTTCTCTGTTCCTGTGCAGTACCTACACCTGTACTCTGTACTTACCATATTGGTGTTGTAGTTCACTGCCAAGTGTGTATTCATAGATTGTCAGTTCTGAGGGTTAGGCTGTGTCCCATTCATCGTTGCAGCCCCCAGAGGACAGAGGTCAGTGTCTTGGATGCAGCCATGGACGTTTCCCTTGAATTGATTCGTATACCTCAGGGCCTGGGTCATTCATTATGCCTCTCTTCCTGCTCAGCTGTTTCATAAAGTTTGCTTGCTTTTCATCTTAGGTGTTTTAAAAATCTTTTACTAAATAAATATATAACAGAATTAATCACTTTAACTATTTTTAAGTACTATATAGTTCAGTAGTGTTTCAAGTATGGATATTTAGTGAGACGGATCTGCAGAACTTTTCATTGTGTGTCTGAAACATTGTATGTATTAAACGGCTTTCCTTCCCTTTATCTCCAGGTTGCTGGTGATCACCATCAGCTTTGTCTCTATGAATTTTACTTCTTTCATCCATCCTTCCTTCCTTCCTTCCTTCCTTCCTTCCTTCCTTCCTTCCCTCCCTCCCTCCCTCCCTCCCTCTTTCTTCTGTCTGTCTGTCTGTCTGTCTTTTTGAGACAGGGTCTCACAATGCAGTTTAAGTTGGCCTTGAACTCAGTTTGTATCCCAGGGCTGGTCTCCAACTCGCGGTGATCCTCCTGCCTCAGCCTCCCGAGGGCTGGGATTATAGGCGTGCGCCGCCATGCCTGGCTGAATTGTACTAGATATGTCATGTAGTCATACTACATTATCTCTCTGTGTCTGACTTATTTCACTTAGCATAATGTTCTTAAAGTTCACCCATGATGTGCAGTATGAGACGGGATTCCTTGTTTTTAAGGTGGAATAATACATACATATAATTTTGTTTATTCATTCATCTGGCAAAGGACATGTGAATAACTTTTGTCTCCTGTTGATTGAGAATAATGCTGCAATGAACACAAAGGTGCAGATCACTGTGAAAATTCCTTCTTCATTCAGGGTATATACTCAGGTAGGGTCACGAGATCTTATGATAATCTCATGTCTCATTTTTTGAGGAAACTTCATAATTTTCCCGAAGAGGATAAACCATTGAGTCTAAGCCACTTGAGTCTCACCAAGTTTCTCCCAGTTTCTCCACATACATGGCCAGTACTTCCTGTGTGTGACAGTCGCCGTTCTGATGAGCATGAGGGAGCGTCTGGTTCTGACCCGCATTTCTCTAAGGAGCAGTGACAGTGCGCATCTTTGTGCTTACTGCCCATCTTAGGAGAAATACCCGTCGAAGTCTTTCACTCCACGTTTTTGATTGTGTTAATTTTTCATTCTTGGTGTTGACTTGTCCTTATGTAAAATTCTTTATACATTTAGATATGAACCTGTTGCTAGGTACAGGATTGACAAATATTTTTCTCTCCTCTGTAGGTTGCCTATCTGTGTGCTGATTTTGTCCTTTGATGAAACATTAAGTGTGTTGTAATCACATTTGTGTTTTTACTTTTGCTTTCTTCTGTTGTCATGTCCAGGAAATCATTGCCAAGTACAATTTTGTGAAGGTTTTCCCTGTTTTTCCTTCTAGGAATTTTAGGTCTTAGGGAAGGTCCGTAATACTGTTTCGAGTATGAGATAAAGACCAAGATTCATTCTTTTACTTACGGTTGTTTAGTTTTCCCAGCACCGTCAAGCTGTCTTGGCATCTTTTCCCCGGAGCCTCTTTTCTTCAGTAGCGGGGTCTTTGCTCTGAGCTGCAGCTCCTGTCTGCCCACCTGCCCTCCCTTCTTTCTGTGGTCTGTCTGCCTCTCTCTCTCCTTTGTTTCATTTTGAGACAGTCTTGCTGCGTTGCCCAGGCTGGGCTGAACCCATAGTCCTCCTGTCTCAGCCTCTCAGAGAACTGGAATTACCAGTGTGTGCGCCACCTCACCCGGTTAGATGGGCTCTCACAGTGTGCATCTCCTTGCCTCACTTCTGTCTTCTCATGGTTGTGTCAGGATTCAGCTTTCTCGGGTCTTTTTTCACATACCTGCTTTTAAATTTTATCACATAGCTGCTGTACACACTTTAAAACTGTGTTGCTGTTGTTTCTTCACTTCTTTGTGCTTGTGGGTTAATGCTTAATTTTTGTTTCTCTGCTGATATTTAGTGAGGGAGGAGGAAGCGCAGAGACCGGGCACACATTTTGCTGTCTCTACCAGAGAGTCCCTGAGCTGCCCTTCATCTTTGTGCTCTGTCTCATGCTGGCCTTCTCGCCTTTTCTCTGCTTGTGCCTCTGACTTCTCACTTGTAGCTTCATCGTGTTCCAGCCTGTCGTTTTTATTATTTTTTGAAATTACCTCGTCGTTTTTATTTATTCTGATTTTTTGAGACAGGATTGTGCTGTGTAATGTAGGCTTGCCTTGAACTCACTGTGTAGCCCAGGCTCGGCTGGCATTGAAATCGTGGTGATCCTCCTGCCTCAGCCGGGAGTATAGCTGTGGGCCACCACACCCAGCTTCATTGTTTACTTTTACCCCCACTCACGTGGCAGGTCATGTTCTCTGTATTTCCGGGCACTTAGACCACAGTGGCTCTTCTTGTCCTTTGCTTGTCCATTTGCCTCCCCTCCTGTGCTGCTCAGCTCCTGTAGCTACAGAACAACACCCGTCACTGATGGTGTCAGGCTGTGTTTGGCTGTTCCGGAAACTGTTGTGCACAACAGCAAAACCATACAGCTCACCGTGTTGGTTTGGCGCCTGTTTGGACTGTGCCTCTCGCTCATTCTTGCTGTCCTTCATCCTGTGTCATGTCTCTCTCTCCTCGTCCTTTCATTCACTGCTCTTCTATTAAAACATTGTCTTCCTTGCAGGGTTTTGTCACTATGGAAACAAGTATTTACTTTTTAAGTAAAATAAACACTGCAAGTGGTACAACAGCTATTATATTGGGAGTTAGAAGGGCTGAGTTGATTGTTTTAAATGATGCATACGCTGAGCTTTCTAAACCAGTGCAGTCTTGTCCTTTATAAAGTGGGATAATAAATTACTTCCTACTTTATAAGAGTTGGAGAAGGAAAGGCAAGAGATTGACTGGAAATGGGGAGCTGAAACGGTATGTAGTGTGTGTTCCCCACCTGTGTGACTCCTGGAAGTTAGCCAGCTTGTTTGGATTCTTTCCAGCTCTGGCCAGGATGAAGGGAGTTTCTTTCAGTGGTCTTAGTGTGTGTGTCCAGTGTGCTGTTTTGTGAACTGGGCCACCAGGACACAGTCACTGAGGAGTCAAGGCCAGGAGGTGAAGGGTTTTTAAAAATGGCCGAGGCTGGATCTGCAGCAGCAGACAGGAAACAAACAGACAAACAAACGAACAAACCAAAAAGCTGGAAAAACACTGTATAGCTTTCCAGTTTGCCTCTTTACTCTCCTGGCTTCTCTGGTTGTTGCTTGTATTTAATTCAGAACTAGTAGTTACAATCAGAAGAGGTAATCTATTGTGGGCTTATTCCCATGTCACCTTACACCAAAAGTGTGGTTTGGTAGCCTTTTTTTAAAATCGTAAAACTGATAAAAAAATCAGCTCCCCGCAAACTGCAGGAAATGAAGCGTTGTCAGAGTGGTTTCAGAGGACGTTGCCTGTGCATTCCCAGTGCAGCCACAGGACTGATAAGCCTTGATTTGCTCTTTTTTTCTTCTTAATAAGAATTTCTTTTCCCTGATATGAGCTGGGCCTTGGGTTAGTGAGGCATGGTGGTAGACACCGAGGAGTTTCTGCAGCCGGGCTCCCTGTCAACTCATTTGAAATAGTCTGAGGGCTGGGAATATAGCTCAGTGGCACAGCACCTGCCTGGCAGGTGTAAGGACATGAGTTCGATTCCCGGTACCACCAAAATAAAAGAAAACAACTGTGAAATAGTGAGTTGCATAGTAACAATGCTATCTATGTTAGAGTATAATTTGTTAGTTTCAAGGCAGATGAAGTGTCAGATAACAGATGCTAGTTACTGTCAGGAATTTGTAGAAGCAGAAAATTCGTTGGTGTGTATGTTTTTCCATGAAACTGCCTCGTTCTGGGGGAATCCTTGAGTGTTGTTATCAATTGGTATATTAAGCAGCTGGGGATAATAGCTCAGTGGCACAAGTGCCTGCCTTGCAAGTGTGAGGTCGTGAGTTTGATTCCTGGTGCAAAAAAAAATTGGTATGTTACACTGACTGGGGAGATTTGAGAGGTGAGCTGGGCATACTACATTGCCACATGGTAAGCGTCATGTCATAATTGTGATAGCCTTTATAACCCGCCCCTGAGTTCTTCCATCCTGAGGGGCTAGGGGAGGACTTCTGTTCACTGCTGTCTCTCCGCACAGTTACATCCGTCAAGCTGGCCTTGAGGCTCTAAGAAAAGGCAGACACTCTTACTCCTCCTAAGTGACAATTAGAGATTGCCTGGTTTTGCTGTTGACTGTCAGATTGAGTTCATGACCCAGTTTTTGTGACTTTTCAGTGTTAACTTTTTGCCAAATTAGGGTTGGACATTCATATATATTTTATAATGCTACAGTTCCTTAATTGAACCATTATTTTGAGTTGTTTATAAAGATCAGATAAATACTAATTTCACTAAAAATTTTACTTTTGCACTTTTGTGTATGCTTGTTTTTGAGACAGGGTCTTGCTATGTAGTTCAGGCTGGCCTTTTTTTTTTTTGGTACCGGCCATCAAACTCATGACCTCCGGCAAGCCTTTATGCCGCTGAGCTATATCCCTGGCCTGCAGACTGGCCTTGAACTTACTTTATAGCCCAGGTTGGCCTCAAACTTCTCCTACCTCAGCTTCCTGAGTGCTGGGATTACAGGTGTGCACCACCATGCCTGGTTTGCCCTTGTTTTTGTGTGGGTTTTTTTTGGTACTAAGGATTGAACTCATGACCTCAGGCTAGCCAGGCAAGTGCTTATGTCACTGAGCTATATCTCCAGCCCTGCCTTTGTTTTTAATGACTATTTTAAGTCATATAAATATCAGATAAGTCATCCTTTAAAATGTTTTTTATATATTTTTATGTTTGTTGTGAAATAAGTTTAAAAATCATCTGACTTTCAAGGAAGAGTAACAACTATGTTGACATCTGCTGGTTGTCTTTTTCAGTTTAATGTAGAAACTTGTCACCTCTGTAAATGGAGTTAATTCATTAATTGTTTGGGCTTTTGTTGTGTCATGATTCATTTATCACTTTCAAAAATGAACACTAGAAAATTTTCCAAATCTTGATTGAAGCTGAGAAAGCTCTGTGATTTTCCTGTAGATATTAAAGTCTTGATATCTTAAAACAGATCTAAGGAATTTGTCATTTAAATTTTGTAGTTTGTAGTATATATATGCTATATATGTATGTACATACGTTATGTGCACTTATTTGTATATTGAAATACCCAGCATGCTGTAGATATAGTAGTTGAATTAATGAATTGCTGAGCCTCTGCTAAGTGCAAACATTGTTTTGCATAAGATATTGTTGACATTCTAAAGATAGAGGCAGATAGGATGTGGACATATCACGCATAAACAAATCATTTTTGCAGTGCCTTAGGGTACTTGAAGCCTTCCTTTGAAAGAGTAGCTCTTTGTGAAACAAGATTCTTAAAAGTGCTGGCTTCATTTTCTCAAAACTTCAGTTTCTCAAAACTCTTATTGACTGCTTAACTATTTTGTAGATAGTAGATACAGCATAAGCGATTGTGACCTGGTTTGTGTCTGCAGAGTGCTCCTGGTTTAACTGGGAACTGATTTGCAATAAAAAGGACATGAAAATATGATTATATGCTGAAGTGAAAATAGAGGTACGAAAAGCAGATGCCGTGGTAACGTAGGGGAGGGACTGGAGAAGGACGGGCTTCTCAGGAAGTCTCACAGTGCGTTGTCAGCAGCCTCCTGAACTGCTGTGGCTGTGAGGGCGGTGGTGTCAAATTATGTGGGACCTTTGGGGTCTAGGCCTTTCAATTATTTATGTGGCTTTGACATACACCTTGGACTGGAAATTTAGTTTAAAATGGTTTATCTTTCCGGCTCACCCTTAACTGTGCCATCAGGAAAGATGCGTGTAGACAGAGCTGGAGCATTCGTTGCCGCACAGCTCCGATTGTGCTGCTTTACCTCGGTTGCTCGCTCTTCTCTAGCACATAGTACTTCTTAGTTTTCATTTGACCTGTAAAAATAAAGCAAAACTTGAAAACAATTTCCCAAACTTGAGTCTGTTCTACCATCCTCATGTCTTCCTTTTCTCTTCAAAGGTAAGATGTCCGTCATTTGCTGATAGAAAAATACTACCCAAAGACCAAGGCCGTAGTAACCTAAGCTTTTGTTTTTAGATTGTGACATTAAGATATATTTCCTAGAGAAATAATTTGCAGTAAGTGGAACTGGGAGCATGTGCAAGGGAGAGACTCTAGGGCTGTAACTCTGCCGCTCGTGGGCTGATAATGGCGCTGGTGATTAGGGAAAGGAACCCGCTGGATATCCCGAAGAGCTTGTAGTCTCTAAAACTGACGGGTGAATTGTAGGGACAGCAGAGGTTAAGAGAAGAATGTTTTTATTGGGGAAAAGAAAGCTTTTATCCAAGAGAGAGACAGAAGGGGACCCAAATGGATTGCTGAGGACCCTGCCTTTTCTAGGGGTTTTTATAGAGCACATCTGACGTCAGGTGGGTCCAAGGTGGGAAAAATGGGAAATGACAAGATGAACATGAGGTGGGGCAAAACTGTGGTCAACCAATAGGATTGCAAGCATGATTGCTCCCGTAAAACTGACTAAATTGGGATCAGATGGGGAAGAAGTCATGCAGCAAGCCGTCCTGAATACAGAACAGGGCTCTTCCTGGCTTCCTCAAGGCGATCATCCTACCCCCGATGTTTATCCTTAGGAAGTATGTGATTGCATCTGTTTTACCTTTTATCTTGAGGTCTGGCCCACAGCAGAGGCGCCTGTCTCCCCCACATTTGCAAGGTGTCTGTGTTCTGCGCTGGCTCCTTTGAGGGCCTGGCCCTATCTGACTGCCTGTTATATTTTTAATCTAACTTAGCTGCCTGTAACACCAAGATGCTTTTGTAACAATATGATTCAGCAAACAGTTTTTTGGAGGAAGACTCCCAGTAGACTGATGGATTAAAAAGAAAGAATAAATCACAAGCTGTGCTTTGAAGGAACTTCCAGGTCACCACACAGCTTCTTAACCTTCCCTCTTCCGTTCCCGTCTTTGGTGTTTCCCCAGTAGTGAACGTTAGAGCTCTCTCTGTAAGCCACAAGGTCTGTAAAAATAGTTTACTTAAAATACTGGCTGCGTGCTCTCTCTTGTGCTAATGGAATTTAGAATAACGACGAATATCTTGGCTTCAGTGCCTCTTTGACAAATCACCATTTGCATAAGTGGCTGACTGCCTGGGAGGTCCTGCTGTGCTGCTTCGAGGACGGTGTTAAATCAGATCTGAACAGCTCCAGGAGACAGTGGAGAGTCTGAGAGTATGCCTGGCGTCAGCAGTTGGGGCAGGGCATGCGGTTAAAACAGAGGATGGTCTTGGCACTCACAATTGATTAGGCATGTATCTAATTCAACACTTGAACCTCATGAAGCTGTATAAGATGATGTCTGCTTCTTTTGGGCTGAGCTAAATGGTTAATATCCTTTTAGGCATCTCCCTAAATCTATCACAGACTATTAGCACATAACACAGAAGAAGCAGTTCCCATAAAGTCTCCAAATACCTCCACTTACCTAGAAGCCAGAATTCTGGCTTTCCCAGTGCAGCAGTTCCCTTAAACAGATAACTACTTCAATGCCTACTGTGCCCAGTGCTGTGCTGGCTAAAAGAGACTAATATAATTCAGAACTGCCTCTGGCCTGTTGATTTATGCCTGTAACAATTTTAGCATTCAGGAGGCAGAGGCAGGTGAGTCATGAGGTTTTGTGTGTGTGTGTGTTTGTTTATTTGTTTGTTTTTTGATCTTTTTGAGACAGGGTCTCACTATTCCGTTCAGGCTGGCCTTGAGCTCACTTTGTAGCCCAAGCTGGTCTTGAACTTGCAACAATCCACCTGCCTCAGCCTCCTGAGTGCTGAGATTACAGGCATGTGCCACCACACCCAGCACGGATCATGAGTTTTTTTTTTTTTTTTTTTTTTTTTTTTCCAACCCCAGATCATGAGTTTGAGGCCAACCTGAGCTATGTAGTGAGAACCTGCCAAATGAATAATACATTTATTCATTCATTCATTCATTCATTCATTTTTGTCAAATCACTTACAGGTCACTGCAGTAGTAGAGCACTCTGCTCTTCTAACTGCGTGTCGCTTTTGGTCCCATTTCCCGGCCTAGGCTGTAGCTACAATATATTATGCTGTGTGATCTTTATTTTTATTTATTTATTTATTTATTTATTTATTTTTGTCTTTTTGAGACAGTCTCGCTGTGCAGTTCAGTCTGACCTTGAGCTCACTTTGTAGCCCAGGCTGGCCTCGAATTTACAAAGATCCTCCTGCCTCAGCCTCCCGAGTGCTGGGATTACAGGTGTGCACCACCATGCCTAGCTTTGTCATCTTTATTTTGAGGAAGAGAAAATATACATTCTATAGTAAAAGGGAATTTATGAAAATTTAACTAATCATTTTTAAAGACTAACTCCTTTTGGGTTCTACCTGTTTGAACTATGATAATTGTAGGACTCCTGGTGTGTGGCCACCAGAGACTGCCAACATAGTCACTGTGTGACCATTACAACATTATCTGTTGCTGTAAACATTATCAGAAGCTGTAAAGCCAGTATGCCTTGAGTCCTGGACAGTGTCTGTAATTATTGGTGGAGAACCTCATGTTATTTTTAAATTTTATTTATTTTTGTGATACTGAAGATTGAACCTAAAATCTTTGCTATGAGATGCATCCATAACCCTTTTTTATTTTAAGTTTTGAGACAGGCTCTTGATAAGTTGCCCACCCTGGGCTTGAACTTGTGATCCTCCTGCCTTAGCCTCCCTAAGTGTTAGGAGTATAGGTGTGTACCATGATGCCTGTATGTGAAGCCCATTTAAGCACTGATCACCAATGGTGCTGTTTCAGAGCAGTTTTATTTTTCTAATGGAGTCCTAACATTATCACAGTTCCACCAGGTAGATCCAGAATAGGAGACAAGTCTTTAAAAATGGTTAGTTCAGTTTTATTGACATTTACTTTCTCTGCACAATGTGTATTTTCCTTTCCTCAAACAAAAAAATGGTGGAGGTATTTTGCAAGAAATCATTAATTTCATTTATTCAAATAATTTGTCTTCCCAGGTGTCTTTAACAAGAGATAAATATTTATGAATTACATTTCAGTATTTGGAGAGCATTTTTCTTGTGAGTTGAATTGTTATGATTTCCTTTGACTATGTTTGATGACATTAAGAACTATTGGAAATACTTTCCAAAATCTTGTAGTCTGATAGTAGATACAACACTCAAAATTAGTATCAGCAGTAATTATGTGTTAATGTTGGCAGTTTCATTTTATAAACATATTTGAAATGCTTCATCAAAATATTTAACCTTCCATCTTAGAGGAAGATAGGGAACCAGTACAACATTTTAAAAAATCTTGAGCTGGGCACGGTGGCACGTGCCTGTGATCCCAGCCCTTGCGAGGCTGATGCCGGAGCACATCCGTAAATGTGAGGGCAGCCTGCATCACAGTGAGACCCTATCTCAATCCTCAGCGGGGACTCCCCCTCCCCCCACTGAATTACTTTTCTAGGATTAGATTAATCTGAAGATAGCTTTTGGTTAACCCTGATGTTGGCATCTAAAAGTGGGAGCACGATATAAAAGCAAACAATAAACAGCATCTCTTTTCTCCACCCGGGTTCTAGATAAATTGAAAAACACCTGGAATAGATGTTCTTGTGGTACTGGAGTGGAGCCTAGGGAGTGCTAAGTCACGTCTCCAGACAGCAGCCTCCAACTTGTGACCCTTCTGCCTTCGATTCCCAGGTAGCTGGGCCGACAAATATACGCAACACCCGGCATTGTATCACTTTTCTTGCTGGTAAACGTGAAGGCAAAGGAAGCAGCTTAGTGTGAAGCCACATTGGTTTGCTGACTGCATACCATAGCAGGCAGGTGAACCCCTAGTCGCAGGGGTGCTGGACTGGAAAAGGTGTCTGTAGTAGTGTGTATGTGTCAGCAACAGCAGCCCTTTTACACAGCCCGCAGCAGCACGGGCGCCACGGGTTCACTACCACTTACACAAACCTTCCACACAACCCAAGTCCCATCGGCAGACAGCACACAAAACCACAGATCTACAAGACACAACCACACCAGTTAATTTCCCCACATTTGCCAGTCAGGTCGATTGCTTTTGCCTCTGAGATAGATTCCTGGAAGTGGCAGGGAATGCAGAGACATTCACAATGGTAGAACTGGATTTAGGGAAGGAGGCCCCAAGTGAGCATTCCTGTCTAACACGTACTTCTTTTGTGGAGAATGGCTTCATGCCGGGATAGGAAATGGTAGCGTAAGCCCCCAAGGTGTAAGCCTTGTTTCGGTGAAGAGACCTTACCACAATTGGCTTCTTGGACATTGTGGCAGACGTTTGTTTATGGGAGTGTGGAACTTCGGTGTCCCTGTGCAGTTTTCTCTGCCTGTCTGAAACGTTTCTGATTTAGCATTTCTTCCTGAGCACTGAGGCCAGATCCACAACTTTGTTTACTGTTGTCCTTCAACATTTGAAAGTATACTTTCCTTCAGTTTTTTCACAGACTTGTTTCCTTCAAACTCCAGGTGTTTTGCATGATAACCAGCTTTCTTCTTCATCTGAAGCTTTCTCGCCAGCCACTTACGTAGTTGTAGTGTTAGATGTTTCCACATCTCCGTGTCCTTCTCCGACCTCTGTTCCAACTTCCATGTTCGTAGGCAACGCTGTGCAGTTCCACCTGTGCCATCTGACATTAAGCTCGACTTATGCTGTCTCAGCAACAGCAGCTCTGGAGTCCCTACCCTTTGTCTTCCTGTGTGTTCATAATCCTTGGAGCGGCTCTCAGTCTACCACAGGGTGAGGCCCGGAGCCTGTCACTGGGCAGTTGCTTCTCCATCACTGCTTATCTCCTTATTTCTCCTCTTCTTAGTCAGGGGTCAACAAACCGCGGCTTCTGCATCAGTTCCGGCCAGTAACCACTGAGAGCCAAGATGACCTTCATTCTTGTATTTTTAAATTTATTTTTTACTTTTATTTTTTAGATAGGGTCTTACGGGATAGTTCAGGCTAGCCTTGAACTTGCTGTGTAGTCCAAACCGGCCTCGCAGCCTCAATCCTCCTGCCTCAGCCTGGTGAACACTGGGATTATAGGTGTGTGCCACCATGTTTGGCTTGATGTTTATGTTTTAAAAACCTTTAAGATGCATAAGCATGTGTATGTGTGACAGGAACCGTGCGTGGTCCTCAGGCCTGAGTACCTGCCGCCCAACTTTCCGCAGGCAGTCTGTCCTGGGTCAGCCTAAGCATTCTGCCTCCACAACATCTGCGATGGTGTTGGCTGTGCCCCTCCCTGCCCCGTGTCCCGACCTTGCCTGACTCCTCTTCCCTTAGACTACTGCAGCCTCCTAATGGTCCCTTCCTCTGCACCGATACCAGGTGGTTTTAAAAAACACAAATCTAAGGCCGCTTCTTGTTAAAAAGGAAATAAAACTTATCTCACCCTTTCTCTCTCTATTTTTTGCTTGCAACAGCCCCCCATTTTTTAAGAATCTGCTCAGTTGTCACCTTTTCCACTTAGCCCACCTTCCACAGCGGAGTAACGCCCCGGCACACACGGCCAGCGCCGTGCACCGGTCCCCAGGGCCCACCAGCCCTTCAGTCTCCCCGCGCCCGTGGCCGCCTTGAGCGCGGTGCTATGCTCTGCTCATTTCCATGCCCCTTTACTTGGCAGGATCTAGGCCCCAATGAGTTGTGCCTGCTCCGAGGGACTTCGTAGTTCTACTTTTTAGTGGTGGGTGCTAGGGGTTGAACCCAGGAGTACTGAGCTACACCTCCAGTCCTTCTTAGTTTTTGAAGCAGGGTATTTGCTAAGCTCCTGGGTTTGCCTCAAATTAGTGACGCTCTTGCCTTAGACTCCCAAGTATTAGAGATTGCAAGTGGGTGCCACCACCCTGGCTTTTAACCCTAAAACATGAACAATATTAGTCTAAGAACTATTTTTGATCAGTTTGAGTTGATAGGCAAGATTTATAGCCTTTTAAAATACAGGACTTCATTTTGAAATAGTTATAGATTTGCACAGAGTTAGAAGAAATAATGCAGAGATCCTAGTTACTTATTATAAAATTATAATGCATCGCCCCAGCTGGGATACCCTGATACAGCCAGGATACTGGACATCCCTGGCCCCACAGGGATCTCACTTTTTCCTGTTGTATGATGACATCCTCCTGTGTTCTCTCTTTAGCTGTTGTCCATTACTAGCATGCTCCCTAATTCTATAATTTTGTCACTTCAGGAATATGATGTAAGTTGGATAGAGTGGAACAGGTTTGTAATCCCAGCACTCTGAGGCTGAGGCTGGAGGGTCTCACGTTTGAGCCTAACCTTACCAAAGTTAGTGAGATGCTGATGGGCATGGGTGTCTGGGCTGCACATCAAGGCAGAGGACTGGGGGTGGGGGAGCATGTAGTATGAGTGGATCACAAAACACGTAAATTTTTCAGGAGTGAAATTTCCTAAGTTCTCTAGAAGCTTGTTCTGTATGTCAGTGGTTCTTTTTGTAGTTGGATTTTTAGAGCTTTTTTTTTTTTTGGTTTTCTTCCTTGTTTTGCAACACTAGGGATGGGGCCCTGCCACTGCTTCTCAGAGCACTGAAGCTTTTTAACAGTTTTATTCTCTGTTGCTTTGGGACGTTGGTGCAGATAATATATGATTTATTTTTTCGGTACTAGGAATCAGACTCAGGACCCAGTGCTTGCCATTACCAGGCAGGTAGGCGCTGTACCTCTGAGCTGTAGCTCTGGCCCCGTGCAGATAATTTATGGATGTGAAGTTTGAGGACCCCTCTTTTTTTTTTTTTTTTGTCTTTTTGAGACAGGGTCTCAAAATACAACCAATGCAATTCAGGCTGATATTGACCTCGCTTTGTAGCTCAGGCTGGTCTGAAACTCTCAGTGATCCTCCTTCCTCAGCCTCCTGATTGCTGGGATTACAGGAGTGTGTCCCGGCTCTGAGGACCATTTTTGAAGATAACAAGAAGTAAACTTTTTCAGACAGCCTTTTACACAATGAAAAGTCAAATAATATCTTAATGTCATTATTGAAGGTTTTTACTTTGTAGATGCCCCTAAATTCTTGGTGGTGGTGGTGATGTGGTATCTCAGAAAGCTGTGGATGACATTTTAGAGAACTGTACATTTACAATAATTTCTGACTTCACCTGTTTCTTTCCTTCTCCTCTGATGCCCTCTCTGCCTTCACTTTTACTGACGTAGACCCTGTAGGTGTTTCCCGTCAGGTGTGCACTCCTACAGGCGGCTTCGAACAGGTATCCTGCAAATGCTGGGAATAACCTGGGGCACAAAGGAGAAAACCGGTTCACAGCCTCGCCTTAGCCCCGAGGGGCAAAAGCCATAGGGAAGGGCCACAAACCTGCTAGCCTGGTTGGCTTGCTTGTGTGTGCATTCAGAAATTGCCCTGTCACATGGGCCTGAGTCTACAGTGAGACATAAGCTGTGAGTCACATGCGTCACTTCTAGGTCTCAGGCTTCAGAGTGGGAAAGATCAAGGCTGTGGAGGGGGCCTCTGGAGGCCCTGGGACTGTACATGCTGGCTCCAAAGCTGAGTCATGCCATGGATTTTCATTCTAACACATTGTACTAATTTGAACAAAAGGTCTATGGTTCCTAGCTGTGATAAACCTTTACAGTCAAGAGATTTTTTTCTCCTTCTATCTAACCAGATGCCTCCTTTTGTAACTTAACCCCAAGCCTTTTAGTTTTATTTTTAATAAAAATAAATATATAATGACATTATGCCTTATGCTATTTCTTTACATTCTAAAAACAACATATTATTTTTGCTTTTTTAAAAAAAATAAAGTCTCACTATATTTGGGCTGGCCTTGAACTCACTATATAGCCGGAGCTGGGCTTGAACTCACTATGTAGCCCAGGCTGGCCTCAAATTTGCAGCAATCCTGCATCAGCCTCTTGAGTGCTGAGATTACAGGCACGTACTGCATGTCCAGTGATCAAAAACAATTTAATTTCCTGTATCTTTCCTCGCAATCTACTTTATCCTTTTTCTCTTCTATTTAAAATTCAAGTCATTTAGTCAAGTGGTTCTGAGTTAGGGTAGTTTTACCCTCAGAGGCCATTTGCCAATGTCTGTATGTACTTTTGCTTTTCCCAATGGGGGGTGCTTTTGGCAATTAGAGGTTAGAGGTCAGGGATCTTGCCTTCATTTTAGCAAAATCACTAATTATGTTGTTACAGTAAGATTTTCACTGAATTTATGTTCATATTTTGGGAACATCCTATAATGCATACAGAAGGCAACCTCTATCACCGTAGAATAATCCAGTCTAGAATGTCAGTAATGCCACTCTGGAAAGATGCTGCCTTCAGTTTAGCATGGTGGTACATGCCTGTAATCACAGCTATCTGGAGGCTGAGGCAGGTGTAGCACAAGTTTGAGGCCAGGCTGGGGAAGTTAAGACCCTGTCTCAAAATCACATTAAAAAACTGAAAAGCTCTGGGGCTGGGGCCCAGGCCCGTGGGGCCCAGGTAGACAGTGGTAGAACACCTGCCTAGCATGTGTAAGGCCCGGGGTTTAATTCTCAGTGTCGGATGGGGGGTCGTACGTGTTTCTGTTTAGCCCTTCTTATACCTTGTTAGCTTTTTTAAATGTCTTTTTTGCTGAATTAAACATTTGCTCAGTAGTGCAATGGGTACCTAGTGAAATGAGACCTTGTGTTTGATTCCCAGCACACACCCTTGTCCTGGGTATTAATGTGGAATTGCGGTTTTATTTTGGAGAAAATACTCTGATTATATATAGCATAACAAAATACATTTTAGAAGTAGGGTACTTTTGTAATTACACCTTTCACTTGTGCTACTTACAAATACAAATTCCAGTCAGGCATGGTGGCACATGCCTGTAAGCCCTGCAGAGCCTGCCTGGGCATTGTAGTGACTTAGGGAGACCCTGCCTGAAAATGAAAAAAGAACTGGGAACCTCTGGGCATGGTGGCACAAGAGATGGCTGTGCGTTCGAGGCCAGCCTGGGCTACATAGTGAGGCCCTGTCTCAGAAAACAAACAAAACAAAACTAGGTACCAATTCTGACTTTCAGAAAGCTTCTTGAGAAATGCCTCTAGTTCTTGGGGGGCTGAGGAGGAGGGCTGGCGTGAGTGGGAGGCCAGGTTGGACTACATGGCAAGGTCGCCGCCCCACCTTAGAAGAATGTTTATAGTTAAGCAAATGGGGTAACCACTGAGAACAGGTGTGTGTTCAGTAAGCAGAAAGTAGAGGGGCTTTAAGGCTGCCCCGTGTGAAGACAACGTCCTTCATTGCTGTCAGAAATACGACCCAGTACTTTCCTGGGCAGCCAGTTCTGTCAGTAAAACCAGTCAGACGGCTCCCAGGTGAGTCAGGCCACACTGTGTCCGGTGAGACCTCGGTTCTCCGGGGGTGTGGCGGGCAGTCAGTCCATGTGCTTGGCTGCCAGCTGGGTTTCAGAGGTGGAGCGGCGGAAAGAAACGTGAGAAGAGAGTGAAGGGCACGCACAGCGAGTAAAATCTGACAGATATTTTCCTGATAGCCCAGGAGGAGCATTAACTTCTCAGCATCTATTTGCTGTCCTCCTTCACCACAGTGCTGAAGTACCCTTAAAAGCTACTTCTGGTGGGAGGAAGCTGGCAGTAGCCCCAGGGTCGGTGACGTCAGGGTCCTCATGTCCAAGTTTATTTCTTGTTGGCTAAGGCTCTTAGGCAGGATGAATTTCTTTGCTGCAATGTGCGCTGACAACCTGAGAAGTTTAGAAGTTTAATTAGGAGTCTCAGCAGGGGGCCGGATCCTCACTTTGTAAACACCCTCCTCCTGTGCAGGGGGAGGGCAGGGGGTGGTGTGAGTGCCACCGCCCTGGGCTTACAACATACGGGAGCTTGTCTCCCCCTCCCCCTTTCTTTTTGTGCCGGAAATCGAACCCAGGACCTCGAGCTTGGCAGGTGAGTGCTGGACCGAGGAGCTACACTCCCAGCCCCTCTTCCCCCATTTGCACTTGTTGCTTTGCTGTCTTCCGCCGCCATGAAAGCTGCCCCTGTGCCAGGCCACCCTGCCTTGGAGCCAGCTGAGTACGGACTGAAACCTCCACAGGTGTGAGCTAAATAAACCTTTCCTTCCTTCATTTTGGGCATTGAGTATTTTGTCGCAGCAATGAGAGAAAAATAATGAAGATGCAGTGGAGTCATGAAGTGTGGAGATCAGACATTTGTTGAGGAAGGGAAGAAAAGATTGTACTTTTCTGTTTTCCTTTTCTATGGCCGAGATGTCCCGGTCAGCACTTGCAGTCGAGGCAGGGCTCAGTGGGAGAGCTGGGTGACAGGACCCCTTGTAAACTCACCCACTCTCAGGCAGCCTGGACAGGGCGGGCCTGGAGGCCGCGAGGCTCAGTGCAGCTGTGGATCCTGAAGGAGAGGCGAGAGACAGCAGCGTTTGAGTGCTGTGTATCCCACTCAACAAGTCCAAAACCTCTATTCCTGAGTGCTGGCCGGTGAGCACACCAGAGCCTTTCGGAAGTTTGTAGTACTGGTTTACATTGGGAGCATGACATAAACACAGGTCTAGCTTTCTGTCACTGGTTTTGCTTTTTGGGGGGTGGTATTATGTATGTACTACTGAGCTACATCCTCAGCCCCTTTTATTTTTTATTTTGAAACAATGTCTTGCTAAGTTGCCCGCGTTGCCCTCAAACTTGTGGTTCTCTTCTCAGCCTCCTGAGTAGCTGGGATTACACGAGTAGGCTACCACGCTTGGCTGTTTTTCCCTTTTTTAATGGAAAGTGACAGCATGTACCCACCACCTACCATCACTAATCATCAACATATGGCCAGTTTAGTTTATTTACCGTCTACTTTCATCTCCTGGACTCCCACTTACAGTTATTTAAGCACATACCTCAAATACCAGTGTGTGCTTTCGTACAGGAAGAGAAGATAGCCAGTGGCCACGTTTCTTAGGATCACGCACGCGCGCACCTTTGGCCCTGTACTTGGTCTGCTGTCTGGTTTCTTTTTGAAAGTTGCCTGATAACCAGGTGACTGGATCAAATTTTGGGAATCTGTAGAATGTTTAATACTCTCTTTGGGGGAAGATACTCATTTGGATTAGGTTTCCCAGAGAGTGTTACAAATCTAATTCTTGATATAAATTCAGATAATAAAATTGGTTGAAGGTAATATTTAGTATATATACACAAAGTAGTATAGAATCCTGTATCCATAAGCCACAAATAGGTGTTGTGATTGCCCGGAAAGTCCTACTGATAAGTGTGTTTTCTTATTACCTTCCTGTGTACTTTAGTAGTTTAGGCTGGACTTCAACTCATTATGTAGCCCAGGCTGGCTTTGGACTCGTGGCGATCCACCTGCCTCAGCCTCCTGGGTGCTGGGATTACAGGCGTGCGTGCACCATTTTCTCAAGTTCTAAAAAGACTGTTTTCTCCAAACTTCACATACTTCCTCTGTCTTTACGAGAAACTGATGGTTTGTTTCATGTTCCTCTGAGAAAATAGAAATCTTTCCGGGGGGACAGCCCCCTCTTCCCCCTGCCACGTCTGCGGCCCTGTGGGTGCTCAGTCACCCTTTCTCTGTCCCTTTGGTTAGAGTGTAGTAAGTACGTGTGTCTTTTGTACCCCAGGATGCTCCAGTGTCCCCCGCTCCTCAGGCCCTTGCTGCCTCTGTGTTGTCCTGTGCCTCTTACGTCCTTGTTGTTGTTGTTCTCTGAGACCAGCGTCCCGCTGTCTAGTTACTGTTGCCAGGCTGGCCTCATACTCGCAGTGATCCTGCCTCAGCCTCTCGGGTGCTGCGGTCACAGGAGCGCACCACCGTGCGGGGCCTGTGTTCCCATTCTGTCTCCTCCCTCTGCAGGCTCTTCCTGCCTGCCGGAGCATTTTTACTCTGCCTTTTCCCTTGATACCTTTAAAAATATCTTAAAGAAATCAGCTTCTTAGAAAAGTGGTTGTAATATGTGGGTAGATGTGGTGCCCATGAATTTAAAGACCTACTTTTAAAAGATATTGTAATTATGAACATCTAGATGACAGTTTGCCCATACAAAAAATATGTTCCTGCTTGTATGTGCGTCTTCAGATGAATTCTTAGGATGGTACTTGACCAGAAAACAGGAGGGAGAATGATACCTTCACATACATGGCTCTTTGTACCTTTGGACTTTCAACCACGACTAAGTGTACAGTATTGTAAAAATAGTCTTGGCCAGGAGTGGTGGTGCACGCCGTTAACCCCAGCACTCAGGAGGCTGAGGCAAGTGGGTTGCCCATAAGGAAAGATCCATAGCCAGATTGTATCTCAGAAAGCAAAAACAGAAACAGTAGTCTCATGCTGGGGATGTAGCTCAGAGGTCACTGGTAAAAGAAAGTGCTTGGCTATGGAGGTCTTTTTGAGGGAGGAGTTTTTTCATGAGTCAGCTTGTTAAATTCTGTCTAAAATACAGCCAGGCCTGGTGGCTCACACCTGGAATCCCGGCATGCAGGAGGCCGGCAGGAAGACTCTTGCGTTCGACTTGCCAGCCTAAACTGCATAGCAAGATGTTATCTCAAAAAATAAGCAAACAATCACTAATACTGTTATCTTTTTTATTGAACTGGAAATCGAACTCTCCAGGCAGGCATTGTGCTGCTGAGCTACATCCCCAACCCATATCATTCTAATTCATAGAGGTTAATAGAAATGATTTAGGGCAGAATGTGAGAGTCCAAGACTTGGCGGTATCATTTAGTAGTTAATCGCACCTGTCCTCACCATCAGGTTTCTTTCCCTAGTGTCACCGATACATTGTGATCCTTCGGAAAGCAACAACCTTCAGAATACACGGTTCGTTTCAGAAGCCGAAAATTCGCATATGTGTTGTTGCGTGCTGCCTTTGCTGCCTTTTTCCATTCTTCTTACTGATTCTTTTAAGTGTACCATTTCTGTAGTGGATTCTAGATGCATACACTCCTGTCTCAGAATAAGCAACAACCAGGGCTGCTTCTTAAACCCTGACCTAGTTGTGTTTGAAAACTGGGTATGTATAGGGGAGACATTTCAAAGAAACTTACCTCTTTTTTTTTTTTAATTTTATTTTTAAGACAAAAGAATCCAGAATAACGCAGAAACAGTACATAAAATACCAGGTTATAGAGACGATAGTAGGGAATTGGCACTGGATGCTGTATAACATAATGTTATCTTCTTATTTGTTATAACAAAATCAATAAAGGAAACACCGAATTACAGAGGAGACAGCAGGGAACCATCACTGGATGCTCAATTACATAGTGTTGTTTTTGCGTTTGTTAACACAAAAACAATAAAGGAAACACCAAATTACAGAGAAAATAGTAGGGGGCCACCACTGGATGTTGCATTACATAATGTCATCCCCACCCCTATCACTCAGTTATATAGATGATGGCTCATTCCATCACTCAGTTTTCTCCACTTCACCTCCGTTGTTCCACCACCCTGTCAGTGGTCTTCCCACTGGTAATAACTGCACTTTTGGTTTATTTACTCCCTCATGCTCTTACTTTGGGAAGAGACTTGGCTACTTCTAAGTGTGCTGTGTGACACATGGCTGTACACAAATTACTATGGCAGGAGGTGAAGAAGCACCCTTTGGTAAGCCCTCACAGCCGTTGGGTTTCTGGTTGGGTAGGCAGGGTTACACAGGGAACCGCCAGGCTCTGTCAGTGGGTCTGTGTCTATAGGCTTAGGTGAGTCTTCAGGGCTGTCCTGGGCGCAGGGCAGAGTGCCTGGCATGCCCCGGGGGCTGGGCAGAGTAAAATTTCTTTAGTTATTTGTTTCTTTCTAATGAATTGACCATTACATTTCTAAAGTTCTGAAATGGCCAACAGACCATAGAAAGATACCACTTTAGGCTCCTGCTTGACTGCTGACCTTGATTCAGGGCCATGGAAACGTACCTCTTCAGAGGTTTGCTTTTATGAAAATGTATAGGTTTAGGATTTATCTTGGTAGCTAAAGAATACCAGTGGATGAAAGCAAAATTAGACCTAAATGTTTGATTATTCCTCTAATTCCCTTCACAAAGGAATAAAAAGACCTTGGAATAACACTTTGGTGAAACAGTTTTTTTTTTTTTTTTTTTTGGTCTTTTTGAGACAGGGTCTCACTATGCAGTTCGTGCTGGCCTTGAGCTCACTTTGAAGCCCATGCTGGTCTTGAACTCACAACAATCCTCCTGCCTCAGCCTACAGGTGTGCGCCACCACACCCAGCTATAAATTGTTAAGTACTTCTCCCATATTGTACTTACACAATTTGAGGTTTCCTGGTAGGATCAGGCATTTTTTGTTTCTGTTATTTTAAATACTAGAGGTTGAACCCAGTGCCTTTACACCATGCTATACTGTATCCATAGCCCCCCATCCCCAAAATTTAGAGACAGGATCTTGTTAAGTTACACCCAGGGTGGGTTTGAACTTTCAATTCCCCTGCCTCAGTTTCCAAAATGTTGGGGTTATAGATATGTGCTGCCACACCTGGCCTATAGTTTTAAATAGATGTGGAGTAGTTAACTTCTTTTGTAGTTACTTCACAGAAGTTTTTTTGTTTTTTGGTGCTGGGAATTGAACTCAGGACCTTGCATTTGCCAAGCAAGGTGTTGTGCTAAACTATATCCCCAGTCCTAGAAGATCTTTAAGACAATGTTGTGTGAATAAGATGCCTTTCTGTGCTTTTGGTTTGATCCCTCTGCTGGCTGAAGGACAGGTCCACATAACAAGATTGTGTTAGCAAAACTGAGTCTTGACCCGGGTGCTATGTTGTTTTCATAGTCCTTGTTCTTCAGGATTGTGAGCCTATTTCAGTAGAACATTATAAATTTGGGGTGGGTAGAGATGGAGTCAAATGAAGTGGATTTACAAAATTTATATTCCTTCATCTTTAAATGAGGCGGCTTCTCACCTTTAATTGATTTAATGAAGTTCCTACTTGTGTTGGTTTGGGGGGATATTTTGCAAGATGTAACGGTAATACAGGACACGTACTTTATATGATTATTTATAGTAGTCACTCAAAGAACAATATACAAAAGAGCGCAGGAAATCTGTGCATACAATAAGACCGAGGAATCCAGCTGAGGGCCTGGATCCCGAGATAATGCTCTGCATGAGTCCAGCTGAATACCTAGAGCTCATAACAATGTCTCCCACGAATCCAACTGGAGGCCCAGAGCCCACGACAATGTCTCATGCAGGCCTGTTTCACAGATTTGTGCTGGGAAGGCCCCAAGTTCAGTGGTGAAATCTAGAAAGTCTGTGCCAATGGGATGAAAGATCTGTGCTAGCAGGCTGAGGGATCTGTACTAGAGCCAGGAAGTGATGCTCGGAAGAACCAGAGCTCCCGTGAAGGGTACCACGGCCATCCTCAGAGACAGTGAGGTCCCGAGCTCTTCCAATGATCAAGATGGCCGAGTTCCCATTGGGGAAGCCAATGCAACAAGCTTATCTGGGAGACTGGCAGTGCACCACCTTCCCCTCCAGAGCCAGGAAGCGATGCTCAGAGTGAGGACCAGAGCTCCCCAAAGTGAACCGAAGCCATTTGCAGTGCCGAGGTCCCGAGCTCCTTGGAGAATGAAAACAGCCAAGTTCATCAGGAAAGCCAGCACGACGAGCTCCTCCCAAACAACCAATGGCTTCCCCCAGCTCCAACAGCCTTTACTTTTCCTTCTCCAGTTCTGCCTGTTATGCTGCTGGCAACAGTCTCCAGGTGGGCCTCCCACACCCAGTGCCACGCTTACTCAGTTCAATTGGGGGTTAACTCTTTTTATTTTTTGGTACCAGGAATCAAACTCATGACCTCAGGCTTGCCAGGCAAGTGCTTATGCCGCTGAGCTATCTCCCCGGCCCTATAATTAGCTGCTTTTTTTTTTTTTTTTTTTGCAGAACCAGAGATTGAACTCAGGACCTTGTGCTTGCCAAGCAGGCGCTTATTCCACTGAGCTATATGGTTATACGTTGACCACCAGTTGTCAGTCCACTACAGTACTGTTTTATTAATTTAAAGATTTGTGTAATGCAACTAGCAGCCTTAAAAGCCCTTGTTTTGTCTGCCATGGCAAGTAACTGCCGCAGAGGTGTTATTTGCTGTTCCAAATGACACAGAGCAGGGGCTGAGGCTGAGATGGCGCTGCTTTCCCTCGAGCGGCCAGCGCCGCTTTCTGGGAGCAGCAAGGCGTGGTCAGCTAAGGATTGGGTCTGAGAAGTGTGTTTCAGACACAGAAAATTGTGGGTGCAGTCGGTCCCCAACTTAGGAATGTTCCAGTTGTGAACTCTCACTGGCACACTGTGTGAGACTCGCTGTGTCTGATTATTAGCGACTGTGACTTACGAATGCTGTCCTGGCATTGCACTGGTTTAGAGGTGGGGACTCACTGTGTAAAGAACTACTTTCTAGTGTACCTGAGGAATGGCAGGGGAGATGGTGAGGACATGTGGTCCCTGACACAGGTCATCAGGGAAAATAGTACAGGTTCTTCTGGGCCACAGTATGGATTTTTTGTGATATTTAAAATTTTAACAATGACTAACCATTGGGGAAAATTAGAAGTGATTAAGAGGAGAGATTTGAATATTCCAATGGAAGTAATCAATAACTAATTGTATACCAAGACATGTGTGCTGCTGAGTTTGTGTGTGTGTGTTACTGGGGTTTGAATGCAGGACCTTCACACTGAGCAACATTCCTAGCCCTATTTACTTTTTGGTTTTTTTAAGATAGGCTCTTACTATGTAGTACAAGCTGGCCTTCAAGTTGCTATGGTGCCCAGGTTGGCCTCAAGCTCTAAGTGATCCTCCTGCCTCAGCTTCCCAAGTGCTGGAATTATATGTGCACACTGTCATGTCTGGCTTTTTTTTGGTCTTTTTAAGACGGTCTTGCTGTGCAGTTCAGACTAGCTTTGAGCTCACTTTGTAGCCCAGACTTGTCTGGAACTCACAATGATCCCCCTGCCTCAGCCTCCTGAATGCTGGGGAGTGCAGGCATGCTCCACCATGCCTGGCTTCATAAGATGGTCTCAGTAAACCACTGAGTTTCCCAGGCTGGGTTCAAGCTTGTGATCCTCTTGCGTCAGCCTTTCAGAGTGCTAGAATTACAGGTGCACATCACCCATCCTGGCCTTGCTATTGGTTTATTTTATTTTATTTTTTATGTTTTTCAGATGGAGTCACTGTGTAGTTAAAGCTGGCCTTGAACTCCCTTTGTAGCCACCACTCTCAGCTTGCTACTGGTGTTTACTCTTCTCTACCTTTCATTTAAGGGAGAGATGGAAGGGCCAGGGAGTTAGGCAAAAAAACATTTACCACCCAGGTTCCCTCTTCTCCCTGTGGTGGTTGAAGATGTGGCCCACGCTGGAGAAATGAGTGAGGGTGGCTGGTTGGGGGCCAAGGAGTGAGTTGTTACCTGTCGTGGCGCTTACTACTGGAGGGTCATCACTGTCATCATCATTTCTAGTGGGAGCCTTGACAAAATACACGCTCACTTGACTTTAGTAGAAACTTGTACATTGATGACAGTGTAATGTAGAAGTTTAGCTTACTTATGGACAGAATGCATTGAAGGAAACTCCTTTTACAAGTTAGGTGCACGGTCTTTTACAGAGTAGGAAAGAGAGGCCTCTGACCCACTTCTCCATAGACTTGGAAGGCCCAGAAGCTGGGAACTCCGCATATCCACCTTTCTGATTCTTTTGCAAAAAGAGACCCGAGTTTACACCATAACACCCTCCGACTGTGTTGCTGCCTCACGTATGAGAGGACTGAGATGATGGTGATGATCTACACTTAAATGTTAGGTGATGGTGGGGACTGCCACTGTCTCTCAGACTGTTGAACAGTGCTGACGCTTTTGCATAAGGCAGTGTGTCCGCAGGCCCGTGCCTGCCCGCCCGCGGTAGGTGCTTCTGCAGCCTCGTTTTCCTCCCTCCCTCGGGGCCCTGAAGCCACTGGGCATTGTGATGCTCTTTGGGCACCGAGGGCTGGTCTGTTGGCTACAGAGCATACACGTGACAGTCTGCAGTTGTGAATACTGCCCTTAGACCTTGCTCTTTACTTTCTAAGCCTGCGTACAAGGAGCTCAGTTTCAGTCCTGAGGTAAACTGGACTGTGGTGCTTCTGCAGCAGTTTTTTATTACTTTCAACTCTTAACAGAATTAACATGTTCACAGTGGAACTGTAATTCATGTCTTGTTGCCTGGCAGCTTGTACCACCGGTGGTACATGTATGACTGTCCCTTTAGGTGGGTTTTAAAAATCAGTTTTGTTAACAAAAAGTGATTAGATCTTTGGTACCACACGTGGTTCAAACCAGCAGGTATATTAAACCCAATACATTAGTAAAACTTGTATATAGTGATAAATTTAAAGTCCTAGTATAGGCCCAAAGTTAAGTGTAGCTGTTTAGAAGTGCAGAATTCACTGGCTTTGCGGTAAACACAAGACACTCCATTAAAGACATGTCCCACTCAGCAAAGTATTTTGCGTACTTTGCGTATGAGGAAGAGCTCGTCAGACAGTAGGGTGTCAGTGCCACACGGCTGAGAGGAGGCTTATCAGAGAATCAGTGCTACTACGCCTGCCACGGGCACGCCGCTGTGGCAGTTCCCCCACAAAGCCCAGTGAACCTCCTGTGTTTCCTCAGTGACGAGAGCACACACCAAACATTGTCCCGAGTTTCGCTGTGAGCCATGACATCTCTTGTTCTTTTCTCCTCAGTCTGAATTTCCATGCCTGTGAGGATGTTGGTCTCAAGGGATTTTGAGAGAATTAATTTTGTTTTGTTTTGTTTTGTTTTTTGTCTTTTTGAGACAGGGTTTGTGCAGTTCATACTGGCCTTCAACTCACTTTGTAGCCCAAGCCTGTCTTGAACTCTCAGCAATCCTCCTGCCTCAGCCTCCCTAGCGCTGGGATTACAGGCTGGTGCCACTCTACTCAGCACTGTTTTGTTTTGAGACAGTGTCTTGCTCTGTAATTTAGGCTGACCTTGAACTCACAATGATCTTCTTGCCTCAGCCTCTGGAGTGCTGGGATTATAGGTGTGCTCCACACTTTAGGTCAGTGTATTAATGTGAAGCTTGGTACGTGTATTACTTTATGTGATACAGATGGAGATTTATATACTTGATCAGTAGAATGCTTTATGTAATGTTGAGATTACAACATTGTCATATGGGAAAGGTCATCAAAAATATTAACACAAAGTATTTAAAAATTTGGTCCAGTTCATAGATGTAGTTTAATATGTAAAAAATTATACTTTAGTCTTTCTTGGTGTTATGTAGCAGTTTAAATGTTTTGCTGTTTTTATTTTACTGAGCTGATTATTGGGTAAGATTATCTGGTTTAGGTTAACAAAGTAAAATAACATTGTAACCCTTGAATGACAAATCTTACGGGCTTGTGTGAACTCCTGAGATCCACCTTTTTGCTTTAGCTGTCATATAGTTTATAATAGATTGTTTTGCTTTGATTTTGTCATCACATGGGAAGAGAGGAGCTCTGCTCTGAATAACATGCTAGATTTAAAAACGAGCATCATGCTTCCATGAAATTCCCCATAGATGTCACACTGGCGGTTAAGGCACAGAGGGAGCAGCTCTGAGGCAGCTGCTGGCCCTCGTGAGGCTGATACGGAGCAAACTCCAGCCCTGCATGAGCGCGCCCACACGCGGGTGGGCTGTCGGCCCTTGTGTATTGGCAAACAGATTTGGAACTGGAGAGGAAACCCACTTTGCTAACAGAGAGATGGGATGCGTGAAGATTATACTGGGTGTAACCGCTAAGGAAAGTGCTGTGTCCATATTACTGAAGTATGATTTCCTCTTACTCTTTGACAGCTGCATGTGTTCACCAAAAAGTGTATTAGCCAAGTGTGGTGCTGCATGTCTATAATCTCAGCATGCTGGAGGCTGAGGCAGGAGGATCTTCATTTTGAGGCTAGCCTGGGCTATGTAGTGAGTTTATGGTCATCCTGGATGACATAGCAAGATGCTGTCCAAAGTAAAACAAAAAACAAAAACAGAAACAAAACCAACTCTGTGTGACTTACATTATAATAAGCCACTTGTTCTCAGAAGAAGAAATCTCCAGATGGCTCCAAGTGAAAATGCATGAGAAAGCGCTTGCCTAGCAAGCACAGGATCCTGAGTTCGATCCCCAGTACCGCAAAATAAATAAATAAATAAATAAATAAATAAAATAAAAAGTGCACAGAGCTGGGGATATAGCTCAGTGGAATAAGCGCTTGCCTAGCAAGCGCAGGGTCCTGAGTTCGATCCCCAGTACCGCGAAAGAAAGAAAGAAAGAAAGAAAGAAAGAAAGAAAGAAAGAAAAGAAAAGAAAATGCATGAGAGAAGAATTACGCAGCGTGTACTCTGTGGCCTCCTGGGAAAGTGCTGAAGTGTTCTCCCTTCTCTGCTTCACTCTCAGACTTGCGCTCAAGTCTCAAAGGTTAGGGTTTCTTTGTTGCCCTTGTGATCTCCTAACTCTAGGTTAACTCCAGGCACAGTTTCTTTCCTGCTATGTTTCAGGCTTGTACAGTGTCCAGGAAAGTTATATAATTTTACCGAACCACCAGCAGGCACTGCCATCTTAGACATAACTTGGAAAACTTCATGGCTTTAACTTGTTGGTTCATGTAAGAATGAGATTACATTTCTCAGTGCTTTATAGTTGACATTTTGTGTTTCTGAGTTCACTTGTAAGGTGATTGACTCAGTATCTTAAGAGGGGCCTTTGTCAGAGAAGCTTGTTTCAGAAATGTAGAAGAATCATAAATAGAAATGAGGAACAGAAAAGCGGAGAGTGGTCTTAATGACCTTGTTTTGTGTATGAGTTGGGTTGTCTCCGCTTCGTACATTGGTAAAATAATATTAGCAAAGCGGTATGTGGAGAGCTGGAAGGTGGCCCACATCCAGTGCTGAACTTACAGCCTTCCTGCCTCTCTTCCAGCAGGTTGTATAGGTGCAGCCCAGCCTGGGTTCCCCTTTGCAGTGCATGCGGGACTAGGAAGCGCGCAGAGAGCTGACCTGGTGTGGGTGAGCCCAAGAAAGAAAGCGGGACTGGCCGGACTTGGGGGCACATCCTTGTAATCCTAGCACTCGAGTTCGAGGTCAGCCTGGACAGTTTACAGATGCAGTGAGACCCTGTCTCAAAATAAAAACATAAAAAAGGTTGGGGGCATAGCTCAGTATGAAGGCCCTGGATTCAATCTCCAGTATCACAAATAAACAGAATGGGATTTAAATAGACTGAGGATCGATAACTGAGGAGTTAACTGGCCAAAAATATTTAGATAAACCTGATTTGCATATTTTAAAAAGTAGCTGTAACTTCTGTCTGTTAGTTTTTTGTTTTCTTGGTATTGGGAATTGAACTGAGGACCTTCCCCATGCTGGGCAAGCATTCTACCACTGAGCTACCTCGAGGCCTTTTTCTTTAAGTTTATTTTCAAAGCAGGGTTTCACTAAGTTACCCAGGCTGGCCTCCCTCGGCCTCCAGAGTAGCTGGGATTAGTTGTGTGCCCCTGACACACTTAAAGAAGTTACTTCTTTAAATCTTGATTATTGTTACTTTTTATGACAAAATAGGTAGCATTTGCTTTAAGAGTAGTCAGATATTTATAAAAGGTCAATAAAACTTCCATTATATGATTAAAAATTAAGTTTTGGGAGGGAGGATGGTTTGAAACAGTCTCATAATCTCCCTGCAGTATAAGGTAGTCTTTCCTCGTGTAAGTAGTTAAAAGCTCCTCCATTGCGCTGGTCTTTCATGAGTTCTTCTGTTCATGTACTCTTGAGGTAGAGCCTTTGCACTGAGTTGCATCTCCAGTCTACTGATTGTTTTGAGACGAGGAGTCTTGCTACTCACTAAAGTGCCCAGGCTGAGCTCGAACTTGTGATCCTCCTGCCTCAGCCTACCACAGTACTGGGGTTGTAGGCTTGTGCCACCGTGTCTGGCTGCCTTTTCCTTCTTAGTGCTGTCCTTTAGGGACAGCTTTGGTGACTGTGATGCCTCAGTGCCTTTGAAGATGTTTCTGGATTTATTACTTTCCTTTGTTTCATCCGTACTAGGGAAACACTGAAGTATGAAGTTGGATGTTCGTATTCTCATTTTACAGAGGAAGGTACTAAAGGAGGGCCGGAAAGGATCTGCACATGATCATATAACTAGTTAGGAATAGATCTGCTTGGCCAACCAGATCATTTTCTTCTAAAGGCAGTGCTTTTTATGCTGTATTATGCTATCTGTGTTGTATATTAAACAGGTCTTCTCCTGAACAAAGAGTTCTTTCTGCTTGAGAAATTTTTAGTAAACCTCTTCCTGGAATACATAATATTCCAGAATATTTTTAAAAGTGGTTTCTAGTTGTTGAGTGTTGGTCTATTATCCGTTTCTATCCAGGGTGAACAGGTCCCAAAAATGAGGTACCCGTGGCTGAATAAAAAGTTAGAAGAAAAAGAAATACATGAGAGATAATGTCCTGGGATCAGGGGGTTACAGTTCTCCAGACTGCAGCCCCGAATCACCTTTTCCATAACCTTTTATTGAGATAAAACAAAAGAGGAACCTGGTTTTAGCAAACACAATACAACTCAATTACCATAGGCCTGAGACCTGACTAGATAGCTATCCTGTCAACGTTCTTTTTCTACATAACACAGCAAAACATCAGGGCTTACAAAGCTGTTTGTTAGACTTCCTCCAGAACGCAACAACCTAGGTCCGGTTATACCTAAGGCAATACATTGAAAGATTAACTAAAGAATGCCCTTCTCCACAGTTGAGGATTTAGATTTTTCATGGGTTGTCACCGTAAAAATAACACTGAGTGGACAAGTGCCTGCCCACCTTTTGGGTTGATTTCTGGAGGAGACTCTGAGTCAAAACATAGGAACCTTTTAAAGACTCTTAAACACTGCACAGTTGCCTCCCCTAAGGAGATGTTCTGATTTCATTATTTCTTCATTTAACCAGATGTCTGTGTAATGTAGAAAACTTCACATGGCGTTCCTGGTTCTTATTTATTAGTGTGGCAACTATCAACACCATTTTTATAAAAAATTACT
This sequence comes from Dinomys branickii, assembly GCA_004027595.1. Classification (NCBI taxonomy): domain Eukaryota; kingdom Metazoa; phylum Chordata; class Mammalia; order Rodentia; family Dinomyidae; genus Dinomys; species Dinomys branickii. The sequence continues at coordinate 106,304 of PVLD010003476.1, read as the reverse complement.
GGGTTTCTCTGGTGGCAGTTGGAGATCATGAGACTGATCTTCAGTACTGTTTTGTTTTCTTCCCGATCATATACTGTATGACAGTTGTTCTGTTAAGATGTCTGTATTTATTTACATTTATATTCAACTGCTTTCAATTTGTGAAGCTTAACTAAGCAGGGGAAAAGACCGAAATACAACTTTGATTTTTTATGAGTAAGTTAACTCAAATGTCTAGAGACGGTATCAGTTTTATAGAACTCTTTATAGGAAAAAGTTATTTTCATGATAGTGATTAACATTTGCTCATTCAGGGTAGAAGGCAAGCAAATCCAAGAATCATATATGTTTGAATTAAGTACATTTCCACCCAGCTTTAAAGATAGAGCTGGGGCAGTTGATTCAGATGTCTTTCCATGTCTCAAATGATTCCCCATACCTCTCCTTGGCCTTTACCAGCTAGTATCAGATGAAGATAAAATATTTCCTGAGAACTTACTGTTTCCTTCAGCTGTGTGGACGGATGCTAGAGTAAGAGGCCTGCTGCTCCCCATAGCAACGCCATTGTTAAGCGTACGCGCCCGGTGTGGCTGACCCTCGAAAGGAGCAGCTGGTAGAGTGCAGCACCTCCCACCACAGCCTAGGTGGGAGCACGCCTTCTGGGATGGGTGAGGATGGCCCTACTGACCTGGTCTGGGCTTAGCTGTTCACGGGCTCCTTCCTGTCCTTCGTCTGGAGAGTCCAGGAGAACATGCACCTACCTTGTGTAGGTGACCGTTTTAATGGATTGGTTTACAATACAATAGGTGGCTTGCTTTTAAAATGTCTCTGTACAATCCAAGGGTTCCTACTTAGCTTTTCCTTCTGAAAATTATTTCAAGAGATGAGATTTTGCCTAGAGCATTAAAGCTTAGGACATGTTTGAATTCATTGATTTGGGTGTGTCGTGCTCCTGGAGGACTCAGCCCGGAAACTGTTCACAGGATACAGAACGGCTAGCTCTCCTCCAGGCTTTGCTCACGTCTTTACGCTCTCGAGTGGGTTTGCCTGCTTGTTTAGTCCTGCAGCCTACATCTCTGGTCTGAAGCCTCACATCTGCTGTCCTCCTTAGCCCTCTTCGCCTCCATTCTATATTATGCTTATAATTCATTTATTGCCTGTGCTTTCTTCGAATGCCAGCTCCACTAGCAGACCTTGTCGGCCTTGGCACACCCCAAGCAGCTAGATCGCGAGGTCTCAAAAATCAAAGAAAGGGAGGGAGCCTATAAGGAGGGGCAGAATAGTTCAGGGCTGTGTGCGCTCCCAAATGGTGTGATAGTACCAAAGAAATTGATACATAATTCAGTACATGTGTAACTCTTGTCAATGTAATCAGCTTCTAAAGTAAAATTTAGTATTTTTTCCCTAGAAAATAAGCAAGTGATGTTGGTTTAAAGAGAAAAGCAGCCGAGGTGTGCTGTTTAAGAAAGCAGAAAATGTAGTGCTGCCCCCGGCAGGTCCAGGCAGGTCCAGGTCCGAGAAGAGAGCGAGGCAGGGTGAGGGGGTGAGCTGGGAAGAGAGAAGCCAGGGTGGTGGCATATGCATTTGTAGCTGAGGCAGGAGGATTGCCATGAGTTGGAGGCCAGCCTGGGCTACATAGTGAGTTCTAGATCAGCCTGAATTGAGAAGGAGTCCCTGTATCAACTCCCCATCCCCCCAAAGCCACCCACAAAACAAGAACAACAAAAACCACTAAAAAACCCAACAGCACCTAGAAATGGATACTTGGCTTAGACTTCATTTGCTGCGTATGTGATGTCTAACTTTATAGAGCCTGTTGGGGCATGAATGCCATCCCCCTGGCCTAGACTAACAAAGCAAGTAAATTACTTGGGAATTAGATCTTTTTTAAAAGGTCTGGGTCATTTTGTGATAGCAGGAAAAGAGAGGAGAGGTGACAACTTAGCGCTGTGTCTGACGGTGGGAGGCTGTTGGTTGTCTTTCGACTGTTAGGCTACTTGGTTGCCTTTGGTGATTAAACGGATTTTTCTGCTTGTACAGGGTCCAGTGGAGGTCTTTTCTCCGGAACTGCTCAAGGGTAAATTCGCAGTGGTGATTAAGCCGCGGACTGGCTCCAGGCCTTGCTTGCTGTGTGAGAGCACTTTGAGGGGATGTTGACCTTGGCACCCACCAGGGCACCGAATTCCTTTCTGCATATTGCTTTGCATCTCATGCAAGCTCCTGGTGGATTATACTCTCCCAGAAAGTGATATGCATTGAGTACTGTGCTAAGCACAGAATAAGCCTTTGAACAAATTAAGTTCAGAGAAGTTCAACATTATTTGTAGTAAAGAAGATTTATTTCAGGAGTCTTTTAAGTAGCAAACTCCATAATGCTCCTAAGTGTGATTGATTATACACAACTTAGAGAAACAGATGTACTCGATATAACAAGGAATACGTGCAAACACTCCCTCCTCATGAGCTAACGTGAAGTGGCAGTGTGCATGTCCTGTGCATAAGTGAATGGCAGAGGCGTACACTGGTTTTATGCCTGCTCTTTGTAAAAGCTATTTTATTAACCAAGTTGCATTGTTCATAGATGACATTTTTAATGCTTGTTTATGGTCCGGTAAGTGGATAATTTTTAGAAATGTTCTGTTCGTTGAAAGAAGATTTATATCAAGCATTCCACAAAATAATTAAGCTCAACTCAACTGCATAGTGAGACCCTGTCTCAAAAAGACTAAAAAAAAAAAACAAAAAAAAAAGAAACACAAACAGACAATATAATTAAGCTGTACAGAAAATTGAATAACTCTTCACACTTCTCAAGGGTGGTACTTGGCTGGCATCATTTCAGATACACAAAAGATAAGGCCTCCATTTTTTTTTAATGCAAAGAAGTAAATGATAAATTGTGTAAAGATTCTTATAAAAGTCTTAGTTTTTATATACCTGTATCCACTACTGTTTTTTAGGTGATAGTATCTTTTGAATAGCTGTGCTAAATTTTGGGTGTAGTAAGTTGTTTTAAAAAAATAAAAACAGGGAGGCTGGGGATACAGCTCAGCGGCACAGTGTCTGCCTGGCAAGTGTGAGTTCATGACTGAGGTCAATTCTCAGAAAATAAATTAAAAATATAAACAGGTATAGTGGCAGCATGTGTGCCTTACATTCACAGCACAATGCATAGTAGTAGACTATCTTTTATGGTCAGCCGTGAATACATTTTTCTCACTTAACACGTTCATGAGGAGAAGATGTGTCTTGCTACTGGGCAGCTCTAAACCACCGGTGGTACCTGCCTGAGTGTCCTGTCCCATTGGGTAACATGAACAGATCCAGCCGATGGTGCAGACCCTGCATGTGCGCTGCTGGTTCAAGCTGGTGGGAATGTGTTTGTTCTCACAGAAGTCCTGGGGGAGAACTCCGTTTTCCCTTACAGATGAAAAGTCAAACCTTCAGAAACTTTGAGCAACTCATCCTGAGAGACACAGCTAGTACTGAGTGCTAGTGATGAGTCTGGCTTAGAACACAGACCTCTGGTTTCCAAAACATCCCACAGATATGGATGACCTAGACTCTAAAAAATGTTTTAAAGGGTAATCTCATTACTTTCTATTTTTAAAATTAATTTTATTGCTACATTTTAGATATACATAATGATTACATTCATCATAGGGAATTTGGACTTGTACATGATATATCTTGATTCTTATTTTTCCTGAAACTTCCCCCTTCCCTTTAGTCTCTCTTCCCCTCCCACTGACAGAAGCTTTGTTTCCATTTCCCCTTCTGTTCCCTCCTCCTGGTTCCCCTTCCCTTTGGAACCTTTTCTTCCCATTTCACAATATCTATTGTACATTTTGGTTCTTATGTACACTTTCAGTTTCTGATACCAGAGATGCAATGTGATATTTACATATGTGTCCAATCTGTTTCACTTGAGAGTGGTCTCAAGGTGGATGCATTTAGCTAGAAATGCCACATGCTTCACTGTGTGAAAAAACCACATTGATACATCCATTCATTGGCTGAGGGGTATCTGGGCTGTCCCCAAGATTTGGCTATTACAGACTGTGCCGCTGTAAATGGGTGTGCATATATTGCCATGGTGTGGGGCTTTTCATTCCTTCAGGAGGACACCCAGAAGGGCAATAGCTAGGTAGAAGGGAGGCTTTAGTCCTAGATTTTGAGGACTCTGCACACTGATCTCCACAGTGGATGCACCAGTCTGCACTCCCACCAGCAGTGGAGAGGGGCTCCTTTTTCCTGACAGCCCCTCTAGCATTTTTTATTAGTTGATTTTTTGATGACAGCCGTTCTTTCTGGAGTGAGATGGAATCTCAGTGTAGTTCCAATTTGCATCTCTCTAATGACCAGTGATGTTGAACATTTTTTCATATATTGGTGTTTCTACTTCATCTGAGAAGTGGCTATTTCAGATGTCTGTTTTTGGATTAGATCTCTAAATTTGGAGGGGGGGGTCTGGGTTTTTTTGTCTGAAGAGCAACTAGCAAAATTTTTTTCTCACACTGGGCTGTTTCTTCACTCTGTTGGTTTCTTTTGCTGTGCAGGAACTTTTTAATAAGATGAGATCCCAGTTGCTGATTCTTTGTAATATTTCCTATGGGACTGGAGTTTTGTTCATAAAGTTTTTGCCCTATACCTGCGTCTTTAAGTGTTCCACCTGTTGTATCTTTCAGCCGGTTCAGTGTTTCTGTTTTAATATGTTTTTTAAAAATTTATTTTTTAAATTAAGTTTATTGGTACATTTTAGGTATACACAATGATCACATTCATTATAGGGCATTTGTATCTGTACATGATATATCTTGATTTTTTGTTTTGTTTTAATATTTAGATCTTTCATCCATTTGATTTTAGTTTGGTGAATTTACGGTGAGATAATGGGTCTAGGTTTAATGTTTCGCACAGAGAAAGCCAGTTCAGCCACCACCATTTATTAAAGAGGCTTTGCTTCCAGTGGAGGTGTTTGGCCCCTTTGTCAAAGAAAAGATGGTCAAGCATGTTCAGAGTAGTTTCTGCATCTTGTGATGTGTTCTGTTGATTCTTGGGTCTGTTTTTTGTTTTTCCTTTTTAAACTTTTTTTTTTTTGCCAGTACCATTCTGTTTTTACTGTGGTAGCTTTGTAGTATAACTTCAAGTCAGGTGTGATGATGTCCCCTGCCTTGCCTTTGTTGCCCAGAATATAGGATTGTTTTCTCTAATTCTGTGAGTTTGCTATTAGCGTTTTGATTGGTATTGCATTCGTTCTGTATAACAATTTTGGCAGTATGGCCATGTTCACTACAATGGTTCTTTGTACCCAAGAGCCAGGGATATCTTCATTTTCTGGTGTCCCCTTTGATCTCATTTTTCAATTAGAGTGATTCCTAAATATTTCATTTTTTTTCAGTGCTATTGTGAAAGGTGTAGTTTCCCTAATTTTTCCTCACGGTGAGTTTGTTATCTATGCACAGGAATGCTATTCATCCTTGAGTGTTCACTTTGTATCCAGCTATGCTACTGACTATGGCTATTAAATCTAAAAGTCTTTCTGTGGAGTTTTTAGGGTCTTTTGTGTTTTGTGACTGTATGTTAAATAACACAAGAATTTGAACTTCAGAAAACATCCGAGCTTTCTTTTATAAATGACCAAAAAAAAACAAAAACAAAAAACAAAAAACCCAGCAAGGCTAGCAAAGGAAAATCCTGACTTGGAGCCTAGTTTCCATCCTGGGCTGTGTCCATGCCTGTGAACTATCTCAGCGAAGGACTTTGGAGATCTAGGGGTACAAATAAAGAACCTGAAAACGCGCACTGGCCCTGCCGGTGATGACCTGTAGCCACCCTCTCCTGACCTGACAACCAAAGGTGGCTCCACAGCCAGCGCTCATCTGTTTGGTAGCTGTCCTTGCATTACTACTGTTACTCCTTCAGTTACCCAGTGTCTGTTTGCTTGTCGGGAAAGGGGATTATAATTACACTACCGCAATGGATTTACTCATGTTGGAATGTGGTTAAGATTAAATGAAAGAATAACCGGGTTTTTTAAATGCAAAACTTGGAAATAAAGGCAGAAGATGATGTGTGACTTTAAAAAAAAAAGATTGTGATGCTAGGTTTGCTGGCACACGCCTGCAGCCCCAGCTGGCTGTGAGGCTTGAGACAGGAAGATCAGAAATTCAAGCCCACCCTGGACGACAGCTTAGAGACCAAGACCCTGACTCAGGGTAAAACATAAAATCCTGGGGATGTAGCTCAATGAGAAGACGCGAGGTTCAATTCCAACTATCATGAAAGGGAGAGAAAATACCTTGCGGCAAAGGTGAGGGTCTTTTGTCAAACACAATCTTACAATAAAACATGCCTCAGTATAATCCATACAAGAGTTAACCTAGCTGAAACTCGGGGCATTTCCTGGAATTACTGATGGCTCTATTACAGCAGGCTTCTACTCTGCACATGAAAAACATCCTTCCTCACAGTTAGCTTGTTTCAGTAGTTAATAACTTACTAATTGGAATTTGTGCTCACGTCTGTTCTTAACTGCTGCTGTAGTTCACTGTGACTGTGTGTGTGTGTAAGTGCGTGCACACGTGTGCAGACGTGTACTGAGGGTCACGTCCCGGGCCCTGGGCGTGGAAGGCAAGTGCTCTGCTGGGCTGTGCACCCTCAGCATATGTGGCATGTTGTTATGCGAACTCAGAGCACATCAACTGCTTGCTGTTTTTACTTCAGTAGTAAAAATAAACACAAGTACCACTTAGAAAGGCCATTTTGATTGTGGTAAAACCTTCCATGGAGACAGTAGCTTTGAGAAGTAGTGACAACTGCATGTGTCTGTTGGTCAGCTGGTCCGACTTTGCTGTGTTTTTTAGATAATTTTACATTAGTTTGAAGGGTTTCTTCGCAATACTTTGACCTCAAAAAAGTAAACCATAGTTTGTAAGATTTCAGCCTAGATCAAGACTTTGTTTATATATGCATTAGACTAGGTAGAAAAATTTTTATTAAGAGGATTGACATTGAAAAGTTTTTTGTTTTCATGATACTGGGGCTTGAACCCAGAGCCTTTGCACTAAGGTTCACCCCCTTCCCCTGCCCTTTTACAGTTTTGAGACAGAGTCTTGCCGAGTTCCCCAGGGTGGGCTGGAACGTGGACTCTTCCTGTCTCAGCTTCCCAGAGTGCTGAGATTATAGGGATGCACCGTTGTGTCTGGCAACATTGTAAAGTTTATAGGGGCCAAACCTGATCTGCCTAACAGTTAAATTAGCTCTATGGTTTGTGGTTCTGGCAGGGACACCAGGAAGGAGCAATTATTTGCAGCCACTGGAAAAAAATTGTCTCATTCTACCATTGTTGGATTATGGATATGGTATGTGTAACAAATACCCTAAACGACAGGTATTAAACAAGACAGAAAGTGATTGCTGTGTCATGTGATGGTTGACCTAGTGCTGTAGCTGTGTGCTCGTGAGCTCATCAGGCTATAGGCTCCTTCTGTTCCTTCACCGTTGCTGGTGCTGCCCACTTGCCCAAGGTGACTGATTGCCGCAGTCCCTCTCAGCCATCAGGAAGGGAGAGAAGAGGAAGAGAGGACACACCCCTTTCTGGTAGAGAGTGATACTTGAAAGCTGCATGCCTTCTCTCTGCTGATAGCATATTGTCCAGAATGTACTTATTTGACCACACTTTGTTCTGAGGGTACTGGGAAAGATAGTCTGTGTTCTGAATGGTAATTTGCCCTGCTAAAAACGTCAATATGGAAGACAAAAGAAAAGAGGCTGGGCAGACTTTGGCCCTCCTTAAACCTTCGCACGCAGGCTCCTCATGCTTGGTTTTTTTTTCTGCTTCCCTTTTGTGTTCAGCGTTTATAATGGTGTTTCCTCCCCTTCCTTACAAAAGTGTCATGATTGTGTTCTTTGCGTGGATGTGTGTGTGTGTGTGTGTATAGTGTAGACAGGGTCATGTCATGTATTTCAGGCTGGCCTTGAACTCTCAGCGATCCTTTTGCCTCAGACTCCGGAGTGCTAGGGTTGCAGGTGAATGCCACCATGCCCTGCTGTGATTGCATTCTTAGAGTTTCATTCTCAGTACTGAGAGGCTGAGGCTGGAGAAGCTCACATTCTGAGCCAGCCTGGACTGTGTAGTGAAACACAGAAGCAAACAAACAAAACATTCATTTCGAGTAAGAGGATAGGGAAGGGGCATTTCAGATTCACAGTGACAGTGCATTTTTAGTGAAATAATTTTCATCCTTGTGAAAAATTCCAAGCATATCATACAGGTATAACACCTAAGCAGAACTGAACACATTTAGCATTTGCTGACTTCTGTGTTTGCCTCTAGAGTAGTAAGAATGGCTTTTCCGAATACCAACCTTCGCTGTTGTTATATGCTGTGCGTATTTACGTTTCCAAATGCTGAGAGCCTTGCAAGTGTGTCATTCTTTGTAATAGTCAAATGTGTGAAGGTATTTTATTTGGGGACAAAGAATGCTATGCAGGGTTTTTTGTTATTATTGAGAGTAGTGGTTTTTTCCTTTTAATTCTTATCAAGTGAAGTGCAGGAAATGTCTGTTAGACCCTGAATTAGTCCTTGCATTGTTGTCTTTGCTATTTTAGGATATGGAATTTGTTGTGTGTGTGTGGTTTTTTTCCCTCCGCAAATGAAATTGCATGAAAGATGTAGATTTTTCTATAGTAATATTGGAGGTTTAGGTTGTCTAAGGGGACAGTAAACACAAATTGTGGAAATAAAGCATCCTATATGAGCCGTACCAAAAGCTGTATTTCCTACATACGGATAGGTAGGTATTTATAAAATTACGGTATTTGTAAAAACCCTTTGGGATTTCATCGTTTATTTATTTTAATCTACTTCTGCACATGCCTTCTTGCCTGTGAGGACGTCAGCTCTTACAGTGCTGACACACTGTGGACAGCTCTCTTGCAGGTCTTCGCTGCACAGTGTTTTTACTGTGTGGTTACTTCCCCACCCTTCCTCGGGAGCCTACTCCTAAGAGTGTGATTAACATTTCACAGTTATTCTTTTGAAGGTTTGTGCTAATATTATTTGGGCAATTAAATGTTGATATCTTGTACTCTGACTAACTGAAGATAACAACATGCAAGTATTAACCATTGTTAGCTTCCGATTATCTTGTTTTCAAATTTTGTTGTATTTTTTTGCTGAGGCTGCATTGGGGGGATAGGTTGTTTTTATTTAATCTTTAAAAATAGTGACTACCACAAGTTATTTTAAATTTTGTTGTAGTAAAAGAGGAACCAGAAGCAGCAGCTGGCTGGCAGTTGAATGTGTGATCGGGCTTGTGGAGTGGAGGCGCCCCCTTTCCTCACTCTTACCAGGCGGGACCTCCCTCCACTGTTGCCAGTGTGTCCCCCAAGCCCTTCCCTGGACCACCGGTAACCTCTTCATTTAGTCTCTGCCCTGTCCCCTGGGCCTTCATGAGCCACACCCAAGAAAATGTCCAGTTTTAGTGTGTCCTTAAAAAAGCAGCCTTTAGTTTTCTCTATTCGTGATCACTCGTTCACGGCTTTGTGTTCCGAGAGAAAAGAAAAGCAAGCCTTCGAGTAGGGAAGGAGAGCGAGCTTGGGAGAGAATGCGAGCGTCTGCACGAGCACGCGCCTTTCCCAGATTCCCTGCAGCCTCTCTCCTTTGGGGATCCCGTTCTTTCTGAGGGAGAGTCCTTCTGCTGTCCCACGAAGGCTTCTGTTTCCCGTAGAAACTTCACAACTTGGTAGAAGTCAGGTGGATGGTGCTGCAAGTCATGTCCTCAGCAGCTGCTCCTGTGGATTGACTGTCAGTCAGGAAGCACATTGGCCGGGATCCTGCTGCTGCCAGCCTCTTTCTGTCCCGCCACCTTTAAGTTATTGCTGTCATTAGCCTTTGCCCGAGAACTACTGAAGGAAGTCACAAAACTGGGAATTGATGCTGCCAAAAATCTGGTCCTCTGTCTCCTTGGGGTCGCAGCATAGCCTGGTACAGGTGGACACGTCTCGAGCTGATGTCCCCTAAGTTAGAGCAGCACGTCATTGAGAACTGTTCTAGGAACTAAGCACTCTCCTTGTATTATCTCTTTTAACAATGCACAGGCCCTGTTACCATCACTTTAAAAGTTAACTTCTTTAGACTCCCAACTAGCTATAGAGACTGGGGGGTTCGGGCTACAGCCTCGGAGCTGTGCCTCCTGTTGCTGTAGAGGCCACTCTGAGCTCCTGTCAGAGCCTTCTGTGCCAGCTCTGCCCTTCCCGGCAGAAAGCCTGTGGAACATGAGGAGCAGTGGTTAAGGGCGGCCTGCTCTGTGAGCTGTGTCCTTGTGTAGGTTACTTAACCTCCAGGGCCTCACGTTCTCCCCTGGGACAGACTGGTAAGAAAGCCAAGCCCTGGGCTGGGTGTGAGGAATGAGTGAGTGACTGCCCCTGAATACGAAATACGAATATATGAAATATGAATGCCCCTGATACGAAATACACAGTAAGTTAAGGTGGGGAAGAAAAGAGACCAAAAAAAAAAAAAAAAAAAAAAACACCAGAAAGGAAGAAAAACAGGCAAAAACCCTTTATTCTCCCGTGCAGAGTTAGAGGTCATCGAGATCAGAGTTTGCTGGTTGGCTAACAAGCAGATTTGTAGCGCTCCCCCAATATCTATGTCTGCCGACCCATTGTAATCTTTCTGTCTTTGAGGAAGAAGTACCATTAACACCTGACAGTGCTTTCAGCCTTTTTTACATTCTGACGAGGACAGAAAATAATTGTTCCATGCAGCAGGGTAAGAAGACTGCCTGGCTTAGGCCTCCTGCTCGCTCAGGCTTTGCCAGGCCGCAAGGGGCCAAGGACAGACATGTCCACGCCCAAAAGGACAGGTCAGGGACGTGCGCCACACCCCCAGCCTAGGCTGGGAAGCCCAGAACTCACTACTGAAGGAAGTGCTTCCATGCAGTAGACTGCTGAAGTCCGTCAGAGCCTTCGGCCCCTGCCCCCATCAAAGATGTAATTAAGTCATTAATTATAGAACTGTTTATGGGTGTCTCTATGTTGGAAGAGGCTGTAAACTTTATGATCATGACTATAAATGAGACCATGTCCCAAGCTAGAGTGGTGCTTTTCATGTAGGCAGTTCTTAGTAATTGTTGGTTGAAATAGTATTTCAACTTCCTTCCAATGGTAGCTCTTTCTTTGTAACATATAATTTCTCCATTAAAAAAAAAAAGACACACATCTCTTGCCTCCAGTATTCTGTAGGTACTGCCTCATATTTAATTTTCTTTGCAACATATTGAAAGAAATATCTGGGAGGCAGGAGACAGGAGAGTCACAGATTTGAGTTCAGCCCGGGTAATACAGTGTCTTAGCAAGATCCTGTCTCAAAATGAGAAGTGCCTGAGGGTGTAGCGCAGTGTGAAGGTCCTAGACCAATCCCCAGTACCGCCTCCTTCCCCCGCATGGAAAGGACGGGGAGGAGGAAGCTCTGTTGCACTCTCTTCGCGTCTTTGTCATGGTCTGCGCTCTGCATTCACCGTTCCCTCAACGCTGCTTTTGTCTGGGCCCCTGGTGATCCGCAGGGCAAGCCCAGGGTTTTTTTTTTTTTTTTTGATGCTTATTTTACTGTGACTGCGGATTCATCTTCGCTCTTTGCTCTGCATCCCTCTTCCTGTTCCCTCCCAGTCTCCCCCCTTTATCTCAGTGTCATCTCTGTTTCCTTGCCTGATCTCTAAATGCTAGTCTCCTCAGGACCCGTGCCTGGCCTTCCTGGCCTTCCTGGCCTTCTCTTCTCTCGCTGCACCCCTGCTGGGTGATGCATTCGCACCCAGGTCTTCAGCCACCCCACCCCCACCCCCACCGCCCTGACGGGCCCTAAAATCTGTATATCCAGCCGGAGCTTATCTGTTGCCTGCTGGATATCCTTCCTTCCTTTTGATTTACCACATGTCAGCAGTGGCAGACAAGTGACATTCATCAAACATTGATCAAAAAAATGCCAAAAACCAAGAAAAAGCGAAGAGCTCCTATGTCCTCTTTGCTGCAGAGGAGGAAACTGAGGCCCACAGAAGTCTCTAGCAGGTTGCCCAGTATCAGAGACCTGCTTTGTAGCAGAACACAGAGAACACCCGAAGTTCCTGGGTGCGTGGACCCTGAGATTATAATTCTCTGCCAACATATAAGATCTGTTTTTCTGCGTCATTGGAACGCTCCTTTCCATTCTGAGCTAAATGACCTGCTTAGTTTATGACCCACACGCTGTACTAGCGTTGTTAGTATTCGCACTTGTTTTTTTCCCTGTACATCTTTGGTTTCCAGGGCAATATGAATTGCCAGCCAACAAGATTCTATCTTTAAAAATAATTCATTTTATGAGTCAGGTGTGGTGGCACATGCCTGTAATCCCAACACTCAGGAGGCTGAGGCAGGATTGCTGCAAGTTTGAGGCCAGCCTGGGCTACATAGTTAGACCTTGTCTCAAAAAAACAAAACAAAACACAAACATACACACACAAAACTTTTTTTTCTGTTCTTGCAAGAGGACATACTTAAGTTTTGATCATTTGTTAATTTTATCTACCTCATTGATAACATCACCTGGCTAAAAGGCCCTGATTTTATCATCCCCAGTACCCCCCTAGGGGGTGGCTCACTTGTGTACTGTTCAATGCAAGTTCAATGACTGGTATTGATGTTATTTACTGTGTGGTTTTTAAAAGCCATTCTGATGGATGCCAGAATTAAAAAAGTAATTGCTATTATTGCTAATAAGAGTTCTCTAATTTTCTGAGAAAATTAAAGGTAGAGGTTAGGGAAGCCAGCATAGCGTGGAAAGTGTCCTTTTTTGCCTACCCATCTCCCCATTTGGCACCATTCTTAGATGCATGCAGTCGTGTTTTGAACACAGTGGCACTAATCTCTGCTCATTCTGGTTCAGATATTTGCACCTCTTTGAGATGTCAGTCTTCCTGCTTTTAGACTGTTAGCATCAGAAGGCACTAATTTTGTTGGCTTAGTGCTGAGGATGGAGCGCCACAAGGTGCCTTTAGAGATAGTTACTGCACTCTTTTCTTACAAAGAGAGCATCCCAAGGCTGGGAGTGGTGGCATGCTCACATAATCCCAGCACCTTGGAGGCTGAGGCTGGGTGATTGCTATAAATTCAGGGCTGACCTGGCCTACACAGTGAGTTCAAGGCCAGCCTGAACTGCATAGTGAGGCCCTGTCTCAAAAAAAAAAAAGAAAAAAGAGAAAGAACCACCTTAGATATTGGGGATCTTGCTCAATGGTAAAGTACCTGTCTAAAAAGAATCAACCAATCCAGAATTTTCTAAATAGCCTTTTTTTTTTTTTTTTGCGGTACTGGGGATCAAACTCAGGACCCTGCGCTTGCTAGGCAAGCGCTTATTCCACTGAGCTATATCCCCAGCCCCTAAATAGCCTTTTAAAAGCTAAAGATGTTGTTAGGATTTATGAGTGGGGTTAGGGCTAGAGTGGAGTCAGCTAAAACTGGTGAAGTGTGTGCTGTGCACCAGGGACTTTTGTGTTTGTTCTCACTGAAAGCTCACCGTGGTACCGAAGGTAGGAGTTATTCCAGTTTTACCTACTGTGAAACTGAGGCCCAGAACTGTGAATAACTTGGCCAGCAGTGAGTGAAAGGCGGACTCGGTCTGTACCCAGGTCTGTTTTGCACTGGAACCCTTGCTTTTCCTATTGGCCGAGCCATCTCTCGATTACTTCTGCTCCTGTTAAACATTCGGGGGGTTTCGATAGCAAACTGCGATTTGCAGGCACATGACAGATGAACACATGAGCATACCTTTCTCATTAGATGGGTTAATTAGCCATCTGTCTGATGATGTAGTCCTCCTTACAGTTCAGTTTCTCAGTGTCTCAAGTGTTTTGCTTGTTGCTTTTTATTTGTTTAAACTTGCTTGGTGCCTTAGGTGAAATACCATCTATAAGAAGTCATACATATTTGACTAGAAAACTTGAGTTGTGTGGCCAAAGCAATTCTGTGATTTGAGTTCTGGGGAGAACTCAATCTGGACTTATCTTCTAGTTCTTGACATGGAACGTGTCGAGCTTAGGTTACTGTCCTAAATGTGGCGAGAGGGCAGCTACTGAGAACGGAAAGCTGAGTGTCTTAACTCCCTTAGGGAGAATGCTTTGTGACATCAGCGTGGTTGGGGTAAAAGAAGACCCTAACTGCCAGTTGAAAATTCTAAAACTACTGATTTTTTTTTCCAAGAGAAAAATTAGATAATAAAATTTCTCACCTTTCAAATAGAATGTGTATATATTTTAACAGAACTTTGTTTCTGGCTAATTATGGTAAAAAGACAGCATTTTCATAAGATTAATTTTATTATTTTGTTGTTTTGTTTTTGAGACAGGGTCTTGCTATGTAGTATAGGCTGGCCTTAAAATTGCTTGTAATCCCAGAATTTGGGAACCATGGGTCATGGTCAGACTGGGTTACATAGTTCAAAGCTAGCCACAACTACATAGTAAGACGTTGTCTTAAAACAAAACAAAACACATCAAAAGTGTTACCACCATTCCTAGAATAGCAAGTAGACACTATTCATAGTTGGCTGTCGCATTTAAAGGGTGCAAAGGGCCAGCCTTGGTGGCACATGCCTATAATTCCAGGACTCTAGGAGGCCGAGGCAGGAGTGTCTCAAGTTCAAGCTTAGCCTGAGCAACTTAGTGAACCTGCCTCAACATTTTAAAAAGGGGTTGGGGCCCTGCGTCAACTCCCCAGTACCAAAAAAGAAGGAAAGGTTATTAAAGGACAATTTCAGGGTCCTGAGGAACAGGAAAAATTAATGCCTCTTCAGAAGTCATCTAAGAGTCATAAAAATTGTTTATCTTATAATGTTCATTTTGTGAATAACAGGTTAGTATTACTGTTTTATGGCATCTGATTTGGAGGTTAACTACAAAGAAATAATGGGGGGCAAAGAAGAGTAAGAAACAGCCAAGGCGGCTGGGAATGGAGGCAGCTCTGTAGAGTGCGTGCCTAGTGTGCACTAGGCCTTGTGACCCCCTGTACCGGAGGGAGGAGAAAAGAAAAGGCCCGGACCCAGGTGCTTGTCTAGCTTTGTATTCTTACATGAAACATTCATCTCTTAGCGTCCACTTTTTTTTTCTGTCATGAAAGGTTGTGCTTTTCTTGATTTTCTTTTTTTTCCTTTTTTATACTGGGACTCAAACTCAGGACTCTGTGCCTGCCAGGCAGGCGCTTATGCAGCGGAGCTAAGTCTTAGGCTCTTTTTTCTTTTGAGACAGGGTCTGACTCTGTAGTTCAGGCTGCCCTTGAACTCATGTAACCCAGACTGGCCTTGAACTTATGAGAATCTTCCTGCTTCAGCCTCCTGAGTGCTAGAATTACAGGCATGCCCTGCCATAGTGGCTTTTTCTTGTTTAGTGAATGAGGTTTTTAGCCAAATGGAATGATTTAGTGTCAGAATGCTTTGAAAATTTAGAATGGTGGCTGTGTTATGTAGAACTATTTAACAAAGAGAAGTACTGTGTATCAGTGATACATGAGTTAGACATCAGCCCTACATTTGAAGTGCCAGAAGATATGTTTTTGTTTCAGTGCTAGAGCCTTTGCGCCGAACTATATCCCTGGTCATTTTAAAAAAATTTATTTTGAGATACAGTCACTAAGTCACTAAATTGCCCATGCTGAGCTTGAATTTGCTATCCTGCCTCAGTGTCCGAGTGCTTGGACACCACGTGTGCACAACCAAGCTAGGGTCGGACTGTGGGTTTGGTACACCATATCAGTGATGAAGAACCTTTTAGGGCTTTCAGTGATAACCACTAGCCTGCCGAGGCACGTGTGGTGTGGGGTCTCCAGCTCGGGCGCTCGCCTCGCTTGCTTGGTTTGTCCTGTCAGCCTTCTAGACGCAGCCTCAGAGCAGCCTCTGTGACACCTTCCCAGGCGTTCTGAGGCAGACTTGCGTGCCTCGCTCCAAGAATGAACATAGGTAGTGATTCAGAGCAGGGGCCCTGGCTGTCGCGTCTCTTCACAGTCGCTCAGCTTATCCTGTAGGGTGTATTTATATTTTTTCCCCTTTTATTTGGCCCAGGCCCACTCTGCAGAGCCTGCTTTCACCTCCTCTTTAGTAAATGTGAAACTTTGTCACTGCTTAAAAGAAAAAAGCAGGGACTCTGGAGCTAAGCCTGTCTGGGTACAAGTCCTGACCGCAGCACTTACTGGCTGGGTCAGCCATTCCTGGTTCCCACGTGTAGGAAAGTTCTCCCCTGAAAGGTGAGAGCAGGGTTTGGAAGGCTCTTGGAACAGAGACTGATTCTTTGGAATTGACAAATTTTGGAATTGTCACCATTGACAAACCTTGTTATTTACTTAGGCTTATTGGCATTTTGACTGTAATCTCTAGCGTGGCGTTTGTGACTTCCATTATAATTAATTGTTTAGAATGGGAACTTTGGAAGAGATGGCTTGATTCATTTTTGCTTAATACTGTATCATCTGTTGGCTGAAAATGTTTCTCTCGCATTCCTGAAGTCCCTCCAGACACGGCCATCTCTAAGTGTAGTGCTTTGAAACAGCCTCGCAGCAGCACATACCCTTTTGTTTGTGTTGGAGCAGAAAGATTTTATGGTTGGAATTGTAATCCTTGCTGTTTTATCTGCCAAGCGGGTTCCCTAGAGGAAAAGTTTATGTGTGAATTGCTGAGCATCCAGAATTTTCCAATCATATGTTTATTTTGTACCTAATTGCTCAGGGTTCTGCACAGGGTTACAAATGAAAACTATTTAACATTACCCTACTTCTCTGGAAGGTAAGATTCCTTATTGGTGTAAATATACATTCTAGTGGCAACTGAGAGACTGTCCTCCCTGTCACCCCTAGCCCTGAGGGCACTTGAGTTGGTTGGCCCTCCCCTACATGCTGCTTCCCAGCACTGTTGGTCAGCTTGCTCGCAGACCCTGTGCCAAGCTGTGTTTGTTGATCCCAAGTTGTGAGGAGAGGTTGGGAACATAATGGCACTCTCCAGTGTGTGCTTCCTTCCCTGTGCCTGGCACTGGTGAGTCAAGATTCGGTAGGCTTAGCCAGGAGTAGTGATGTGCACGTGTAAGCTCAGCTCTTGGAAGGCTGAGGCAGGAGCAATCCCTGCAAGTTAGAGGCTGGCTTGAGCACCATGGTGAGTTCAAGGACAGCCTGCACTACATAATGGGACCCTGTCTCAAAAAAAACCAAAGATTGTGGTAGGGCCAGTACCACTGAACAAGCATGTGGGTCCCAAGCTGCTCACGGCTTGTCTTTTGGTGGTTTCGGTCAGTAACCTCTTGTCAAACTCTGTACCAGCACATCTGTCAGGTGCAGCTGCCCCTGAACGCAGCTCCTCATCTCAGTACCTGTGAGTGGAGAAGTAGGTATCCTAGTGGGTGTGGAAGGCTAATCCTCCCTGTATTTGTTTAGTTCTCAAGAAAACTTGAATAACAGGTTTGCCTTAGACACATGCCATTTTCATGCAAATTTTATTTTACACAGGTATGGCTGTGGCACTCCCGCGTGTTCCATATGCCAGATGACAAAAAGTCTGTTGTAACAGTGGCTGTGGTCTAACAGTGTCAGTGAGCTCCCAAGCATCCGTGCTCTCTCTTAGGGCTGGGTAGCAGACACAGAGTTCTTCCTGATCTTCCCCTTTACCCCCTCCTCACATTAAGTCAGCATAACTACCCAGAACAATCCCAGGATGGATGGATGGATCGATGGAGACAGAAAGTTGCTGTGCAATACATGGGTGATGGTGAACTTGCTAGGTAGCTAAGGCTGGCCTTGAATTCATGATCTTCTTGCTTCAGCCTCCTGAGTACTGGGATTTTAGCACCCCATAGGAGTGCGCCATCAGGCCCAGCACCAGACAGGATTATTGAATGCAACAGTCTCCAAACTTCCCTGACTTTCAGATCAACTGGAAAATACAGTACTTGTCAGAAGTACAGACTTCTGCTGGGCCTGATGGCGCACACCTGTAATCCCAGCACTGGGGATGTGGAGGAAGGAGGACTGCTGCAGTTGTGAAGACAGCCTGAACCCCATAGTGAGATGACCCCCACCTCCAAAAAGGAGTACAAATTTCTGGGCCCTCATCTAGTCTTGGTGAATCAGAATCTTGAAGGGAGGAGCCTGGGAGTTTGTTTTTAAGGCCTCCCCAGTGATTCTTCAAAAAATGGTGAAGAGCTGGGGTAGAACACTTGCCTAGCATTTGTGAGGTCCTGCATTCAAGTCCTAGCACCACTTAAAAAAAAAAGTTTGGAAAGTATTGCTTTAGTGCCACAGAATCTGCCTAAGTCCAGGTAGTGTGAATGATTTAACAAGACTTCAGGTGGGCAGTTACAGAAACAGGGAGTAAGAGCCCTTCCTGAATTCTTCTGTCTGGTCGGGCTCACCTCTGCATGGTGTGGTGTTCCCCTGGCTTTGAGAGGCCTTGTGATCGATACGCTGCTCCTCTCTTGAGGCAGTGCAAGTGTTGCTTTTCTGGTCATCTTTAGGGTCCATTGTCAAATTTCAGTAAATTTCTGGCTTGCTAAGTCCTCTCCCTGGCCCTTTCTGCTTCTGCTAAAATAAAGCCTGTTTACTCCCATTCCAGTTTTCCACCCAAGCACACGTGTCTTTTTAATTTATTATTCTCTCACTGTCTCCATTTCACTCGTCTCTTCAGTCGCTCATTGGGCAGATGTCTGTTGTGCCAGGCTGTGCGCGGGCTACGGAGTCGAACAGGAAACAAGCCCTGCCCTCAAGTGCACAGAGTAGTGGAGAGACAGAGGTTTGAACAAGTAATTACAGTACCAGTGATGTGTGAGCGCTGCCACAGAAGTGTGCGCAGTGGCAGGAGCCCTAGGAAGAGTGACCGGCAGTGGTAGCCCCCTTGGCGGGGACTTGTGAGCAGGGCCTGGGCCTCCCGGAAGGGGCGGGGCATGGTCAGATTGCAGTGGTGGCCCTCACGTCCACTGTCGTGCCTCCTCTCCGAGGTCTTCTTAATCTTTTTGCTCGGTTACAGATCTAACAAAGCTAATTGGCATGGCCGAATTAGACTCTTGACTGACACCTTTCAAAACCAGAGGTGGCTAGTAGTAGATGGAGGTCCTAGCTGCAAAATCTGGCATTTAGTCCTGTGATCATTTGCTGTTGGCACTGAAGAAAGCTCTTTAAAGCTGCTTGGCAGATCCGTTCTGAGCAGCAGAGTGCTCTGTGTGTCCCTCCCAGGGAGGAGGGGAGGAGAGCCCCGGCGGAAGAGAGTGAGAGGGGAGTGGAAATAGGGGGCCCATTTTACAGCAAAAACATAGTTTCAGTTGCCAGTGAGAGTTTGCTTGGTGCTAAGTTCCCATCTCGCTTGAGATTACCGAAACTTTTGGGTTGGCTAATTCGAAGAGAGTCAGAATTAAGGAAAAAAAAATCAAGACAGAAAAAGAGATTAAGGACCATCACTATTAAATTTGTATAGTTTTATTATTAGTAGCCATGATTGAAATTTTAAAACATTTGTTTGCTTAAATAATAATGTTCATTGTAGAAAAATTAGAAAATACAGGAGAAAGGGAGAACCAAAACCAACCTAGAACCCTCAAGCTGTGCTGTTAACACTTTGACCTGGGGCTGGAGTGTTGCTCAGAAGCTCAGCATGCCTAAGCCCGAGGCGCGATCTCCGCACGGCCAGAACACACAGACGTTCTGTGCGGACATGTTCGAAGTTCGTGCTGCTTGTGCTTAAATATATTGATATTCCAAAATTCGAAAATACTGTGTAAACTATATTTTTTCTGTTGAATATTTTGGTCACTGACTGCGTTAGCAAATGTATACCTACAGACTGCCTTTTTTTGTTTTTTGGGTGAAGGACATTATTCTTAATGAAAAAATTGAGATCAATAAATCAAGCTTGTTTTGTTAAACTCAAAGTATATAAGACAAAGTGAAACTCCCTTATAATCTCGCCCCCTAAGAATAAACATTGGGTTTATAGCATTCTAGATTATCTGCTGCATATATGCAAATGTATTTATTACTGTATTTTATAAAGTTGTATCCACATATCTGCCATTCTGCTGCTTGCCTGTTAAACTTAATATATTTGTTTACTTTCAGTTTTTTTGAGATAGGGTCTCACTATGTAGTTCAGACTAGCCTTGAACTCACTATTATGTAACCAAGGCTGGCCTTGGATTCTAGGTGATCCTCCTGCCTCAGCCTCCCGAATGCTGGGATTACAGGCGTGCGCCACCACACCCGGCTTACATAATGTATTTTAAACATCTTCCTGTGCCAGTATTTTAGAATACCCACACATTATTAATGTACATCAGGGTCTTTCATCACTAGCGCTTCTGACATTTTGGGCTTGAAAACTCTGCAGGGGGGTCTGTTCTGTTTCTCCAGGGTGTTCCCTACCTAGCTGCCATCTTGTAGGTGTCTAGTAGTACCTCTTCCTCTGCCTGTGCCAGAAATGTTCTCAGATCTTGCCAGGTGTCCCAGGCAGGGAGGGGTGGGTGCATATGTTTTGCAAAATGTACGTGCTCACAAGATACCTCTGAAGTGAAAGCCTGTGGTACACATATGGACAACTAGTTTGCTTTTAGGTTTTTCACTACGAAGAATGGGGCATAGGATATGCTTATGTTTTGTGCACCTGTGTAAATACGAAAGTTGAATAAATTCCTAGAAATATGATTGCTAAGTCTGAGTTTTGATAGAAATTGCCAAATTACTTCAGCTTCCCCGTGGCCCCCGCCCCTGTGATTGCTTTTGGCTGGTTGCGCTAAGGAATCTTTCTGCCTGGCGTGGAGTCCGCCTGGCTTCGAGCATCTTGTGATGTGTGTCCTGCTCCGCTGTTCAGGTAGTCCCCGTGTTGCCAAAGTCTAGATTCAGGTAACTGCCTGCTGATGAGCCGTCTCCTCATGTCCCCAAGGCCTGTCCTCGGCCCGTCTCTTACCTTCTTAGCTCCCCACACAGGTACCTTTCCCAAATTTCTCTGTCGAAGAGTCGTACGACCTGCCTTGTTGCTCAGGCCCAAAGCCACCACAGTCAGCCAGTCCACAGGTCCTGTTGAGTGTTCCTCCTAATGGTCTCTCTTCCTTCATTTGCTGCTTTTCCTTCTTCCATCACTGGCTTTTGTTAAGGCTACCAGTGGCTTCGCCCAAATCTCTGTAACAGTGCTGGGAGCACATGTAGCTTTTGTGGCTTCACAGACATGTGGCTTGTCTGTGGCGGCTCACTGCCACGAGGGAGAGGGGACTTGCTGCAGCTCAGGTCTGTGAGCAGTTCCCCAGTGCTCCTTTCAGGGAGCTCCCTGCCTCCTCTCACCCACCCAGCATTGGGCTGAGGCTGACATGCATCACCCTGGACTTCAGATTTCTTCAAATTAATGTGTCCCTAATAAACTGTCTACATAAAAAGAAAACATTAAAACTGTGAATCCTTCAGGAGGCTGAGACAGGAGGATCACAAGTTTGAGGTTAACCTGGACTACATCATAAGACCCCATCTCTTCCAGTACTCGAGGCTGAGGAAGGAGAGTCACTGCTAATTTTGAGGCCAGCCTGGGCTACACAGTGAGACCCCTGTAACAAAAACAAACAAATACAACACTAAGACCTTGTCTCAAAAGGAAAAGAAAGGCTGGGGTATAGCTCAGTGCTAGCGCCTGCACAGCCTGGGTTAGTCTGTGCTACCACAGAAAAGCACTCAAATTACTTCATTATGCCAAGTTTTGTTGAAATTTTTGTTTTATGTATTGGGTTCTATGTAAGGGTTTATTTAACTGTTCTCTGGTTTTTAAAATCACTTGGAAAGCAGCGCTGTATCATGCAGTGTCTTTCGCTACACATCTCCTGCCACAGCTCTGACTCACTCGCCTTCCCTCGAAGGCCTTCTGCGTCTCTGCACTTTCTGTCCCTTCCAGCTCCGCTCTCTGCCTGCCCTGTTCCCCTTTCTTTAGTATTTGCTGCACAAACCACATGTTCTCTGCCCTGTTTATCAGTTTGTGCTTATTGCATTTGTTGTGTATGTACTTGGTGCTTCACACATACTTTTTTTTCAGGCTGGTCATGCACTCACTATGTAGCCCAGACTGGCCTCAGACTCACAGCCATACTCCTGCCTCAAGCCTCCCCAGGGCTGGAATTACAGCCATGTGCCACCATGCCCAACCATGCATACTTTTTAACTTAACCTGTAGAAAAGACAAGCATATGTATAAAAAATACAAACTAATATTCTAGGGAAATAAGGGAACTCCAGCAGAGGTGTTGGAATACCGAAGGACCCTTTAAATGCTCCACCCTAGTGCCTGAGCCTTGACTGCTCCTCTTTCTTTTTCTAAGACAGGGTTTACAATTACAGACAGCTAAGTCAGGTAGAAATATTTTAGGCAGTCACGCTGGGCTGGGCCCGTGAGGGAGCCAGTGGAGGAGATAACACATCACAGCTATGGCCAGAGGTGCATATGTTAGAGGCCAGGCCTCAGATAAAGACAGAATGCCTGTGTGCCTTCCAGAGGGATAAGGTAATCAGTAGTACCTGCTCCAATAAAAGTCTAGACTGAAATCAGTTATCCAGGTGGGTGACCAGGACCTTCCGATCCGTCCTTCCTGAAAGCATCCTTGTTCTTTCCATGTGCACATGCTATGTGACCTGCTACCTGCGACCTGCTTCCCCACTGGATCCGTAGTACCTAAAGTGCTATACTTGTAATCTGATTGGTTGATCATAGTTCTGAGCCATGTTGTACCTACCTTGTGATTTTACTCTGCAAAACTTCCTGTGTAAAGTGGGATCCATGGCATTCCACTTCTGGGTGACCTCCTGTCTCTAAGGAGCTATCTCTTTTAATAAATTTTTCCTACTCTTAATCTCCTTTGTTCCTTAAAATTCATTCTTCAGTTTTAGACAACACAAACTCAGCATATCTGACATCTAGCAGATTGAGTGTTATATTATTTCCTCTATATCATTACTATGGCCCAGGTAGGCCTCAGGTTTGCTGTATAAGTGCGACTGACCTCAAACCTGTGATCCTCTGGCCTAACCATCCTGAGTTCTAATTCTAGGGATTACAGGCATGTGCCACGGTACTTGCTTTACTGTTCCTCTTAATAAGACTTCTGATTTTATGTGATTCTCTATAGCTAGAGAACGGAGTACTAGAGAACAAAGCCCTCACAAACAAGTTGTACTCATTTGGGTAAACTGAAACTTGTAGAGAAAAATCACTGTCTGTCAGCCTCATGGTATTCTGTTTGGGACCCAGTGGTACCTGGACTTTGGGATCTCTGCCGTGGTATGTAGCAGATTGCTAGCAAGGTGGCGTAGGGACAAACCCAGCAATTTCCCTTAAGAAGTCAGCTCTGAACCCGTGGGAAGTCACTTAGCAAAACCTTGGCAAAGAACGTGCATTTCCCCTCACTCTGTGTGGTACTTCTGTAACACTGTAATTAATTTTATTTTTATAGCGAACCACCAAGAATAAGAACAGTGCATAACCTATTTCTGTTTTCTTGCTGTTTTAGGGGACATCACACAGAAGGGATATGAAAAGAAGAGGTCCAAGCTCCTGTCTCCGTACAGTCCGCAGACGCAAGGTGGGCACTGGGGGCGGTTTGCACGGTCTCCATATTTTTGTGCTAGAGAGATGCTATCCTACAAGTGATCAAACCTTTCATTTCTTCCTATTTTTTCCTCCCCTCTTCACCATGGGAGAGAAAAACGGAAGGAAAGAAAGGAGGAAATGAATCTTAATTAAGCTTCTTCTGTGTGCTAGGCCCTTTTCAAATATCCAAGGTCATCAGACCATTTACACAGAGCTGGGGCAGTATCAAATGAACCACTGACCGAGATACTCAATGGCAGACAACCCCGGGCCAGGGAAAAGCTGTGTCTAACTTATCTCTGAGCCAGAGCTGCGGTGGAGAGGAGCAGGGGGAGCAAGCTAGGAAGCACCGACTGGTATTACAGGCCCCCTGCGGGTTGGAGGGCAAGGGTTTGTCCCTAGGACCCCAAGTACACTCAGGGGTTAATTTACAGCCGGCCTTAATGCTTCTGTAAAGAGACTGCCAAGTTCTTTAAATACGTGAAAGTCCAGGGTCACTTTTGTGGAGGTAGTATTTTTTATTTTTATTTTTTAAATTCTGTATCTTAAAAATTTATTTATTTTTATACAGAGTCTTGCCATGTAGCCCAGCTGGGCCTTGAGCTCCCCTGGATCTTTCTCCCTCAGCGTTTTTGAGTGCTAGGATTCTAGGCATGGGCCACCACATCCCGGTTTACTGCTGTATTTAATTTGCCCAGCCTTTGCCTCTAAGCAAGGCTATCTGTAAGTCCTCTTTTCCCTTTTTCCCCATGCTGGGCACTGAACCCAGAGTCTCTTACATGCTACTCAGGTGCTGTAACACGGAGCTATTCTTTGTGTCACTTTAATTGTTGTTATTTTGAGATGAGGTCTCATAGAGTTGCTCAGGCTGGATTTGAACCCAGGGTCCTCGTGCCTGAGCATCTGAAGGAGCTGGGAAAAGGCATGTGCTGCTGTGCCTGCTCTCTTAAGTCATTATATTTTTAAAGTTACTCTGATTCCAGGATTTCCCTTGACATCCAATTTCTGCCATAACCACTTTTACAAGAAGACATTTTTTTTTTATGATTGCCCCCTGAGGTCAGTGTACTCTTCTGTTAATTCTGTCTGTCCTTTGTGGAGCTAATTGTTCTGTTACTGTAAATACAATGAGGACTTTGTGTCCCCCATGGTTGTCAAGTTCGGTGTTGGGCAGGATTTATGATCTGGACGTATTTGTTGACTGAATAGTAGAATAAACAAATAATTGAGAGGACCCCAGAACCTCACTTGCTTTCTTTCCTGCATGTTCCATGGGAATCCAGTTGTCCCTCAAAATCTGCAGGAGGTTGGCTCCCAAATTCCCTGTAGATATCAAATTTTGTTTGTTTATTTGTTTTTTGGTACCGGGAATCAAACTCAGGACCTTGTGCTTGCCAGGCAGGCATTTATGCCGCTGAGCTATCTCCCTGGCCTGAGATAGCAGAATTTAAGGTTGCTTGCCCAAGTTGCTTATATAAATGGTGAAGTATTTGCATGTGATGTATACACATCTCCTGGGTACTTTAGATCATCTCTGAATCATTTATAGTATCTAATACAAGTGCTGTGTAATTACAGTTGTTGTACTATATTGTTTAGGAAATAGTAAAAAGAAAAAATTTTATATATGTTGGGTACGGACACAGGATTTCCCCCCTTCCCCCAAACATATTTTCTGTCTCAGGTGGATCAAAGCTGAGCTCGCTATAAAAACTAACAAGTCTTGTGGTGACTTCCAGCTTAAAATGCATTAATGGAAAGAGGGCTGTGGCGGTGCACCGATGGCGGAGGCATCACATGGGCAGCGACTGCCGACAGAAAGTCCCTGTTTGCTGAACAGGCAGGCGGGAGGCCGAGGGCAGTAGTTTGGTTTGCTGCTTAACTTTGAGTCTGCCCCATGCTTCTAAAAAGTCCAGAGACTTTCTTCCATAACTTTGTACAAAACACATCAGATCCTAGCAAACCACGCAATAGGAAATACGATTACAAAAAGGACCAGGGTCTGTCTGTTGTTTGTACTTAACACTATGGTTAAAACGAACCGTGTTTTAAATAGCTTTAAAAAATTTAAAAATTCCCCCCAAAGAACCCCAACAACAAACAAAACAAACAAACCAGATTATGAATTCACTATGAGAAATCTTTTTCTGTTTGTTTGTTTTTTGCCTGGCACATTGATTCATTTCTATATTCCCAACTACCCAGGAGCAGAATCACAGGTTTGAAGCCAGCCAAGGCAATTTCGACCCTTTCTCAAAATTAAAAAAAATAAAATAAACAGACTAGAGATGTAGTAGAACACTTGTGGTAGCTTGTGTGAGGTCCTGGGTTCCATCCTCAGGGCTGCCAAAAAATAAATAAATAAAAGAAGGAAAGGAAAAAAAAAAAAAGGAAATGTGCATTGTCAGCACATTCTTGCCTCCTGGGCAAACCTACACGGGAGCCAAACCATAAACACTCGGTTGCTCAGTGAATGTGCAGTAGGCCGAGAGAATGCGACTCGTCCGTCTCTCCGCAGGGCTGGCCTAGCAGATGACCCCACAGGGGAAGTGGAGCCCGTTCGATGACAGCCCCTCCAGCTTCCTGCCGCCAGACCTCCAACTTCCCGCATCCCTGCCCATCCGTTTTTCCTTCCTTCCCTCTAGTTAGAAAGGCTATCTGCGCCCCCAGTCAAGGACGGTCTTTGCAGCGGTGCTTCGCACCCACGCCCCCCTCAGTGTGGGCAGCCTTGGGCGAGCCAGGGGCCCCAGCCAGCCTGCGCACAGCCGGTGGGGCACAGGTGTGGAGAGGATTTACGGGCCCGTGATAACAAGTTCTAACCATCGCCTTGGCGAACGCTCCTGCTGCTGAGCGCACTGCCCCGGACATGCCTTCGCCTTTGCAGCCCCTCTCCCTTGCAGCCAGATTCCTCTCTCAGCAGTTTGTCATGGAGTTATTGTCCTGTTAAAACAAAAAACAAGAAAACACTTCCCCTTACTTGTCAACTACTTCCGTGTTCACCCGCTGCTGTCTGCAGTTAAGCTGCTCGGGACCGGCGGCCTCACTGGTGCCCTGCACTCGGAGTCTCACTTCTCAGTTTGTCGCAGTCTTTCCTGGCACCATCACCATCGAATCTCAGTGGTGCTCAGTGCTAAACCTCTCCTGCTTTTCTCACCCGTCTCTTCCTGGTCGTCCTAGCCATTCCTTTGTTAGAGTCCGAGTTCTCCAGGAAAGGCGCCAAGTGCTCTCAGCGTCTTGCTGTCAGTGCTTCTCCAGCTGTGTCCCACATTAAAATCACAGGCGGCCCGGGGCCCTCATTCTCCCGATTCTAGTTCAGTGGGTCTGGGGCAGGGGCCTGAAAACCTGCGTCTGTCCGGTTCCCAGGCTGTACTGCCGGCCTGCAGACCACACTTTGAGAACCAGTGTTCTACCTTGCTAGGTTATTTTTAGCCAGACTTGTGGCTGTCATTATCATTTGAATGCAGACACCTCCAAAATGCGGTGTGTAAGCCACACTGCCCCTCAGCACTGCCCGTTTCACATCTCCGCGTACATACCTTAAGGTGCCTCGCAGCAGGACCGAGATAAAGCGCCCCACTCCCACCGCTCCCCCACCTCGCGCACACGCTGAACCCCCAGCACATGGCACTGCTTTTCCCAGTTCCCCCTTCGCGGCCGTCCTCCATCGGAAGGTTGAACTTCAGAGATTTAATTTAAAGTTGTCCTTACTATCCCCATCTCTTGTGAGGCACTGCATGATCAGTTTTCTGTTTCTTCCTGAGCCAGTTTTGGTAAATTTAATTTTTTTTCAGGATTGTATTTATGTTCAGATTTCAGTAATTCACAGTACTCTTTTTTAAAATTTTTAATTTATTAGTGCATATTTGTGATGCATGACTGTTCTCGGTGCGGATATTTGGTACACGTGCCTGACACATTTTACCCCCCCCCCACTTTAAAGCAGCTCGCGCACTCTCTCCCTCCCTCCCTCCCTCCCTCTGTCTCTGTCTGTCTCTCTCTCCCTCCCCTCCTTGTTCTGTCTTCTCAGAAATTTATCTTTTCGAAGAAAAAGCTCTGGGCTTTATTGACACACTGGACTTTTCAGTGTCTCTGTTTTCTGACTGTCTTGGGGCCCTTCATGAATTTGTTTCTTCTCTTTTTGTTTACTGTGTTGTCCTTTTTCTACATTTTCTGAGTGGTGTGCTGAGATTGCCTTCTTTGCTAAGATACGTGTTTCTTAACTGCATCACAGTCAGAACATGCCTGTACTGTATATTTAACATATCCACTTATATCTGAAAGGTAAAAATCAAATCTTTTGTTACTTGTGAAGGCATGCCTAAACTTTGGTTAAATTTCTATAACTCGTCTATTTGTGTTCTACTTGTTAACAGTTCTAGCTCAGACTAGTTCATTGTATTCTTTGGATATTCTCTATTTTTATTTATTTATTTATTTATTTATTTATTTTTGGGCTTTTGAGACAGGGTTTCGCTAGGCAGCTCAGGATGCCCTTGAGCTCACTTTGTAGCCCAGGCTGACCTCAAACTTACAGTGATCCTCCTGCCTCAGCCTCCTAAGTGCTGGGATTACAGGCATGTGCCACCAAGCCCAGGTTATTTTTACTTTTGATCTATCAATTCTTTAAGAAATAAGCCAGGCGTACAGGTGCACACCTATAATCTCAGCACTCACAGAGGCTGAGGCAGGAGGATTGCTACAAATTCAAGGCCAGCCTGGACTACATAGGGAGATTTTTGTCTCAAACACCCATCCAGATCTAAAAGAAATACGTTGAAAATCTTAAATTTGGCTTTTATATGTTGTAAAGCTGCGTTACTAGATACATTCAAAAATGACATCTTCTGAGGCAGAGGATATGGTAGAGTGGTTGCCTGCGCTGCACAAGGAGCACCTGAGGCTTTTTTAGTCTGTACTTACTATTGTTACTGTCATCGAACTCTCTTCTCAGACAGCACAGGGCTATAGAGTGTCTCAGCGTCCAGTGCCGTCACTTCTCGGCTTACATCTTCGCACTGCCTTGTGGCCACATTGCCAGCTATTAGTGCTTTGGTCTCCAGAGTTAATGATGGCTAAGAACTTCATTTGTTCACTTTTTTGTGTGGTACTTTTGGGGATTGAGCTGAGAGCCTTTGCTCTGATCTGCATCTCTAAGCCTTTACGTTAAAAAAAATTTGGATTTTCTAAATTACCCAGGCTGGATTTAAATTTATAATCTTCCTGCTTCAGCCTCCCAGAATGCTAAGGGTAGCAGGAGTATCACCATGCCCAGCTACTATTCTTTTTATATTACTTTAGTCCTTCTTAGGACTTTCTTCCTGAATACATTCTTTAATAATTATATGCTTAGGTAAGGCTATTAGGAGTAAATTCTCTCAATTCGTATGTTGACAACACTTCCCCCCAGTTAGTAGAAATTGAAGCTGGGCATGGTGGCGCACACTTGTAATCCCAGCACTTGGGAGGCCGAAGCAGGAGGGTTGTCATGTGTTTGAGGTCAGCCTGGGTTACAAAGTGAGTTCCTGGCCAGCCTGAATGACATAGTGAGACTATGTCTCAACCAGCACTCTGGAGGTTGAGGCAGGAGGATCGCAAGTTCAAGACCACCCTGGGCAGTTTAGTGACTTAGTGAGACCCAGTCTTTAAAAAAATGATTAGCATGTTACAATCTTCCTCTCTCTCTCTCTCTCTCTCTCTCTCTCTCTGAGATTTCTGCCAGGCACATGCTTTCCTTCTTTAATATTTCTGTCACATTTCCCAACAGATACGCTGGGCTGTGTGCTATCTGCTATGTGCGTGCTGTTACATGAGATTTTGTGTTTGTTACAATTATGTGAACGTTGCTCAGAACCAAGCCATGTGGTCATTGTGAGTACATTTCCTGGGTTACTGCGCTCTTTTCTTCCAGAGCTCATTATCAGTTCTCTTAGTCTTTTAGTAGAGCTGGCTCTTCACGCCACCTCTTATGTCTATCTGAGCCGACTATTCCATTACAGACCTTCATTATCGTCTTGGGAAGGAGAGGGCAGAGAGAGAAGGACCCTGCCTTTTTCAGTTAGAATCTTTATCCTAGCACTTGCACGCAGGACTGTTCAGGATTTGCACAGAGGTCATGTATATCCATGTGAAAGATCTCAGAGGTCTTGGTACCTTGTGTGGCTGCTCAGCAGCAGGCGGAACAGCCCAGTGTAGTTGTTGCACCTGGGAGGCCGCCTTCCCCTGGCTGCATCTGAGAAGAGCAGGGGATGCGCTCGCTGCTCCATGGTGTTGTCTCCCTTGCACTCTGAGTGTTCGCGTCAGGCTGCACTGCCATTTCTCCTTGTGACGGCGTTGGAGAGGTCATTCCCTCCGTGTTAGTGCCTTTGAGATTCTTCTGATCTTCGCGTATTTGTTTTTCTTCATGCTTTGAACCCATTCCCACCCCACCCCCAGGATCCTTTGATGTCATGCCATTGTGTTTGTCTCTCGTTTCATAGAATTTCACCTTTATGGCCAAGAGGTTTCCATGGTGTTTTTTTGTAAGGCCCTCAGCCATGGCCTTTGTGGGGCTGGGTATATAGCTCAGTGGAATAAGCACCTGCCTAGCAAGCGCAGGGTCCTGAGTTCAATCCCCAGTACCGCCAAAGGAAAAAAAAAAAAAAGCCATGGCCTTTTGAGGTAAGATGTTATCTCTCTGTGACGATGATTAACAGTGTGTCCTGGGAGAATCTCCAGTGGCTGTGGGTTTTTTCTCCCTTCGGCTGCTTTGGCCGCCTGCTGTTTTGCTCTGGGCTGTTTCTGCAGCAGTGTCTGAGCATGTGTGAGCGCAGTGCAAAGCCCACTGCTCTACGTGCTTTCATAGTTCAGTTCTGCCTCTAAGGCTGCATCAGTGTGTGTGTGACTGAGCTGAACAGAAGCAAAGGAAAACCTTCTCTCCTGTCCCCCTATAAAGCCTCTTGAGAAGAGGCTTTCATGTAAGTAATATGAAAATAGTTTTTATAAATTTATTTATTTCATGACAAAGCCGGGGTCTTTGTGCTGAACGATAACTCCAGTCTTGTTTTCAGTACTTAAAAAATTTTGATACAGGGTGTCTTAAGTTCCCTAGGCTGGCTTCAATTTGTGATCCCCCTGCCTCAGCCTCCTGGGTGCTGTGAATAGAGATGTGTGCCACGGAAGCAATAATTTTGTATCTAAAACTTATGAGACATACATAGGTGAGCAGAATTTTTAGGTTAATATTTAACCCTATTAATGAGGCGTGGTGGCAGAAGCAGGAGGTTTGCCATGGGTTCAAGGCCAGTCTGGACTACATAGAAAGACCCTATCTCAAAAAACCAAAACGAAAACAAAAGCCCCAGTGGCCAGGAATATAGCTCAGTGACACAAGCACCTGCCTGGCAAGCACAAGATCCTGACTTCAATTCCTAGTACCAAAAAAAAAAAAAAATTTTGTTTTAACCCCAGTATTTAACTACATTTTAAAAATGGGTATTATTTCATTTTTTTCTTTGTTTTTCTCTGCGATACACTGTTACTAGCTAAGGTGAGGCGACATACAAGGTCTTAATGATTTGTTTTAACCAAAGTGTTAGGTGCCTGCAGGGTGAAAGATCGGTGAAGGGCAGTTACCACAGGAAGTATGAGGTGAGGAGGCTGTCCTGTGACCTGAGTCAGTTACCCCTAGCAGGAGGGGTGGCCGGCTGCGCAGATGGCTCCTAAGGAGGAGTAAAGCGGGGCAGTGTACCAGAGTCTGAAGCACCGCAGACATCAGAGGGGCCAACTGTAAGCCAGCTGTGCCCTCAGGGTGATGGCAGCACAGCTACTAGTGAGGGCCGCAAGGGCAGCTTGATGAGGCCCTGGGGGGAGGGGAGGGACGACTGGATGACTTTTCTCATTGCTGAGACGCAACACCCAACACCCAAAGTTAGAAGGGGAAAGGTTTATGTAGCTCACAGTGTGTAGAGGTTTCAGTCCATAGCCAGCTGGCTCCAAGGCAGGGTGGCCTGGCTGAGGGGCATCGCAGAGGAGAAACAGCTCAAGGCATTCAGAAGGTGACAAAGCAAGAGGGGCCGCAGCAGTGTCTTCCTGCCCCTTCTGTACTGTAGCTAGGGTACTGGGAGTAGGCCAGCGCCAGACTGCTGAGTGGGCTGGCTTAGTACGCACACACCCTTAAGCCCAGCATCACACACTCCGGCCTGCAAACAGAGAGACGGGGCACTCCGGAGGGCACTCCGGGAGGCTGGAGCACTGGGGAGCATTTCTGGCTGTGAGTATTAGTTAAGCAACGTGCCTCTTTGTGTAGGGCTTAGGGAGTGGAATTTATCTATCATTTTGATTTAAAAATTCCTTCCCAAGTGAGGCTTACAGCATAACGGAAAGAATGTGGAACTTTTGTGTCTGCTCTTCGTTGCTAGATTGCGTAGCGTTGGAATTGCTGTGAGTTGGAGCACACATCGTGGTATGTGCCCCCATGCATTCTGTCAGAAGGAGTCTGAGGTCTTCGTGGGGATTATTTTTCCTCCTCAGTTGTGTGAGAAACCCCAGGGATCTAGGCAGTGCAAGAGGAGAGGTGGCACGACCACACTGGGCAGGGCCCTGCACAGCCCCCATGCGGCTGGACTGAGCCGCATCAGTGTCCGCCGGGTGCGCCTGAAGGAGCCCGTCCTGCCTGGCTCACCGTCACCCTTCTCCCATTTCCAGACACAGCGCTCAGGGTTTAGCTTCTGAGCCTCTTGCGCAGCCGTTTTCCTGATGTCAAGCAGCCTAGGACGCGCTGGGTTGGATCTGTTTCAGTGCCTCCGCTTCACAGACTCCTAAGCCCTGCGCCTCCAGAGCCCACTCCTCAGTCAGCGGGTGGCCTCTTCCAGACGCCAGCGGTGCTCCCTTTCCTCCTTTTCCCGGAGGTGACATTAACACATTTCCGAGGGGCCGTAATTCACATGTCTCATTGCTGGTGGCTGTGAACCACGACAGTACAAGCCGCCTGCTGGGACAGCCAACGTGTACAGTGGTGGCTCCAGCTGGCGGGAAGGTGGTAATCACCTGTCCATCTAAGGAAGGCTCGCCCATGGTTTACAGAGGCCTTAGCCTCGTAGGGAAGACTCTGAGATTCACTGTTCCCCACTGCACAGTGGAACAGCAGATTTACATCCTTTCTCAGACCTTCGAATAAATGAAACTCACAGTTACGTGGGGTCAGAGAGCTTGTCTTTTCCCTTCTCAGCACATGCCATACTGTGGTCACTGGTTTAATATGCTCCTTCTCTGGAACCAGCAGCAGCACTAGTGAGATTCTCTGTTCTACTTGTCCCTAAAAAGTTTAGGCCTTACGTTCTTAGTTCCCAGAGCTCATCTTGCTTTACTGTATTGCCCCTACAGGTACAGTGATCTGTGAAATCATAAGCAGATAAGCTGAGTTGGTTTTGTGTCTTCTGATTGAAAATTTTGTGTAGTGCTATGTAATTTATGCTGGCCTTGAACTCATGACGATCCTCCTGCCTCAGCCTCCTGAGGGCTGGGGTTATAGTTGTGTGCCACTACACCTGGCAACAGAAGAATTTCAAACTGATGTGTTTTTTAAAGCTGTTACTAAATCTTGTATCATCACTATTCAAACATAATGGTGACCTCTAGTGGTAAGGGTGTTCAGCCAACTGTTCGAAAGGTCAGGAGCCCCCAGGGAGGCTCTGGCAGGACTTAAGTACTTACCTGTACTTAGCATCTTTCAAAATTACTTTGATTTTATACATAAAAGTATTTCTATAAGCAAAGCAATGAAATAATAAAACTATGGAGTAACTCATCAGTACTGCATTCTAAATACTTCTGTGTCCCAGCTAATCCCTGGAATCGTATGTAAAGACTTGTACATACAGAGTTGTAATCATTGTGCACGTATTTTGTGTTCTTTTATCACTTGATGTTATTTTACTTAGAGCAAAATGTCTAGAGTGCACGTTTTTCCTTTTTTCAGAGAGTAGCTGCAGGTTTCACTGTTAAGGGTTCAGTGCGCTTGCCCAGGTCTGTTGCTGTTGCCTTGTGCTTTGACACCTGAGAAATACTCACTGGAAATGCTTCTCAGGCTGAGCTTGGCTGTTCCAATAAATCTGTTGAGAAAAACAAGGCAGTTAGCCATATTGGGTCCATGGGCTTTACTTTATTGACCCCTGTTCACGACTAATGAAACTAACATATGAAAAAAGAAAAATATTGTGGAAAATATTATGAATTCAGTATAGGCCTGTTAAGTGATTATCAAGAGAAACTCAGGTTGATTTAAAACTTTAATTTACAACCTCAGACATTTAAAAATCTCAGTGTCTGAAGCATTTTCTACTTGATTAATTTTATAACAAAAATCTTGGCTACCAGGAACCATCAGAAACAAGCATTTGCGGATCTATGAATACATGTTAGTGGAGAGCATCCTAAAATACCCTCTTCCTTCCCACCTTACACACACACTGTAAAAATTATCTAGGGCGAGGGATATTGCTCAGTGGTAGAGTACTTGCCTAGTTTATTTGAGGCTCTGGATTCAATCAAGTACCCTAACCTTAGCTGGCTGTGGCAGCGTATGCGTATAATCCCAGCACTGGAGAGGCTGAGTGAGGAGGATCTCAGGGAGTTTGAGGCCAGTCTGGTTGTTTAAGAAACTTAAAATATGCCTTAAAAAATAAGGAAATTCCACCGTGTATCCTATCAGGGATGAACCTGGAGGACTTTACACTAAGTGGAACAAGTCAGCCACACAGGAACGCACCCGAGGCATCTGCAGGCATCTGCTGGAGAGTACGGTGATGAGTGCCAGAGCATACAGGGACCAGGGGGAAACGGTTATTCAGCAGGTGGTTTTGGTTGTGCAGGAAACTGTTTTACTTCTGCTTATCACCCCATTCTTTTTTTTTTTTTTTTTTTTTTTTTTTTTTTTTTTTTTTTTTTTTTTGTCTTTTTGAGACAGAGTCTTGCTATGCAGTTCAGGCTGGCCTTGAGCTCACTTTGTAGCCCAGGCTGGTCTTGAACTCGCAACGATCTTCCTGCCTCAGCCTCCCGAGTGCTGGGATTACAGGTTTGTGCCACCATGCCAGTGGGTGCTGGGAAGGCAGGGAGCGTGGGGACGGACCATAGTTGGGTAGGTGACTGCAGTGGGGGGAGGCGCAGGCCTGACTTAGAGCTTCTTTTTGTGTGTATACTTGGACCGACTTGTGCTATGGCAGCTGAAACTCCTCAGGCGCTTCTTCTTCATTGTGTCAGTTAGGGGGTCATGTCCTTGTACCCCCAGCCCTGTCACCTCCAGCCATGGGAGTCTTTCGAGTGGTCTTTTCACTCTACCCTTACCCTGCTGTTTCTCTCCTGCCAGCTTATTGTTAGTTCTAAAACTGAGATGAGATTTTTTGACCTCGATGCCAGCATACTTGTGTGTATAGAAAAGCCCTCCAGCCCTTTACTATTGGTGGGGCACAGTGCCTGCCTCACTGTTACAAGAACAAAGTACTCGGGACGTTAGTTATTAGTGGGTAACCATCTTCCAAATTTCCTTTTCTAGAAACTGATTCAGCAGTGCAGAAAGAACATAGAAACCAGGCACCTGCTCCAGCTGCGGCTCAAACTTCGGCTCCCTCTAAATACCACCGAACTCGCTCTGGAGGAGCCAGGGATGAACGATACCGATCAGGTAAGAAGGGCCTACAAAATTACCAGCGGAAGAGTTCTTACTGACTGCAGTGGGAACTATGCGTCTCCTGAGAGCTTCCAGTGGTTGTCTGTGATCGTGTGTTTAGTTCCTACTATGCATCGGAGGTGCTCAGTCTTCTTTTGCAACACAGCAGCAAATAAAACCATTATCGCCATCCACAAATTAAAGAAAAGCCAATGTGAGTGGAAAGGCAGTGTGAATAAGTAAGTGCTAGCTGAGGTCACATGGGCTTGCTGGGAAGGCCCCAAGGCTCCTGAGGTCACCTGGGCTTACTGAGAAGGCCCCACAGGCTCTTGGAAGAGGCAGGTCCTTTTGTGTTTGCAGACCTTTCCTTGTTTGTTTGTTCGTTTGAAGCCACAGTCTTGCTGTTCCCAGGCTGGTCTTAAATTCTTGGGCCCAAGTGACACCTTGCCTCAGCCTCCCAAGTAGATAGGAATACAGGCATGCATGCCTCCGTGCCTGGCCATAGAGCTGTTAACTAGTGTCTTACCCGGTGGAGCTGGAACAAAAACTCACAAGGAAATTTTAAATTAGCGAATTAACTAAGTTAGTGGTTTTATTTTTTGTGACCCAGAGAGTACGCAGGTGGAGGAGAACGTAAGGCGCTGTGCTTGGCAGCGGGAGCGTGTTCCTATCTCTACTTTGTCCAGACCCACTGGGTCGCCAGGTGTCGTGTCACAGGCCTGTAATCCCAGTAGTCAGGAGGCTGACGCAGGAGGATCACTGTGAGTTCGGCACCAGCGTGGACTACATAGTGTGACCCTGTCTCGCTAAAACAAAAAGCAAAATACTCAGCTGTCACTACAGTTGTACCCATCTGATTAGTAGGGAAACACATTGCAGAGCCTGGTAGGCTGTGGGCCAGTGTGCCCTGCTGATGTGCGTTTACCGTCCACCACGCTGCGCAGCCTCGGCACATTTGTGCTGTAAGCGGCAGGATTCAGATGAATAGTACTCTGCTCTCGCTAGACCTTGCCTCTCTTTTGTACCATACTTTCTTTCTTTTCTTTTTTTGTCTTTTAAAAAAAAATTACGGTGCCAGCAATTGGATGTAGGTCCTCTTGCATGTTAGAAACATACCCAGTGAGCTACATCCCCAGATTTTATTTCTTGAATTGAGAAAGAGGGTAGATCACATCTTCTCAGAAATTGCTTTTGAGAAAGTGAGGAAGAGACCAAGTTGTGGAGCTTTATCAACTATTTTGTGAGCTGATTTTACAAATGTTTATTTTCACACACTAGTGTTCAGTTGTGGGGGGAAATGAAGGTTGCACACCACCCCAGAACTTTCCCTTATACTTAACCTCATCTTGAGCTCACCGGAAGAGTGGTTCAGAGAGTAAGACATCTGAGCAGAGTCATGACAGAGCAGAGTTAGATGGAAAAATAGTACCAGGAAGTAGACCCAGAAGTAGTTCACCAAAGCCAGAATTGAGAATGCAAGGGCCTAGCCAGGTGCGGTGGCACACACCAACAATCCCAGCATTCTGGGAGGCTGAGGCAGGGGAATTGTAAATTCAAGCCCACCCTTGACAATTTAGTGACTTAGTGGGACCCTGCCTCAAAATAAATAGGACCGTGGATGCAGCTCAGTGTGAAGTCCCTGGGTTTAATCCACAGTACTACCAAAAGAAAAGAAAAAGTTTAGGGCCAGAAAAAAGGAGAAGAGGCTAAAAAAGATTACTGGAAACCAGATTGTATTGTATTGTGTTTTGTTTTGTTTTGCTTTTGAGGCAGGATCTCTCCATGTCGTTCAGGCTGGCCTTGAGCTCACCATGTAGCCCAGGCTGGTCTTGAACTCAAATCCTCCTGCCTCAGTGTCCTGAGTGCTGGGATTACAGGTGTGTGCCACCATGCCCGGCCTTGGAAACCAAGGGAGTCTTCAGGGTCTCTGGAGACTTTCAGCAGAGCAGGGACCTAATTAGACTTTCACTGGCTGTGTGGTTCCGCGCTCGGTGCAGACTGTGTACCCCAGCACTGCTGTGCTCCAGCGCTGAGCAGAGAGCTGGAGAAGAGGGGCACAAGTCGTTATTAGAGGACAGGCTCCAGGAGGCAGCAGGGAGGCAGCGGAGGCTCTCAGGGGCTCCTCCTGCTGCCAGGCCCCCTTTGTGACTACATAGGCCGCGTCAGGGTTGCAGCGCATGCTCTCGTCAGTCACAAGGGCTTTGGCCGCTAGTACGCTCATTTCTGGCCTCCTGGGGGTGTGTATCCCCCAGCCCCCATTTTCTTTTCATTCATTTGTTTGTTATAGCATATCATAAGAGGGGTAGTAAGGAACCAGAAAGGTGATGCTCTACGTACTTATCTATCAAGCTCACTTAGTAGTAGGAGGCTTAAACTTTCACCTGTAAAAACTCAGTGGTGGGCTCCAGCCCTCGCTCTTTTGTACCAGTTCTTTCAGCTTACTACAATGATGGGAACACACATCTGTGAATTGGATGCTGGTCAGCAGGCTGTGGAGACTCCCGGTTGGGTGCAAGGGTACTGATGAGGATTTAACAGTCAGGTTTGAGTTTTTCAGGTACTAGTGAGAAATAGGACAGAAAGGGAGCAGAGGTGAAGTAGAAAAGAAAAAATAATTTAACACCCCAAAGATGCCGAAAGCTCTGAGAATATTGCCATACTCTCCTGAGGGAGGATATAAAAGAACACGCAAGCCTAGATTTGGGTGAAAACCACACCTTTCAGTGTGGGAATTGCTCAGCTAATTGGCAGATGAAAGCTCAGCACATTGGAGAAGTGGGAGTCTCAGAGAGTTCTGGTCTCTCTGGAACCAACAGCTGCTGCAGAAGAAAAGCAGGTAAATTGTGGAGCTTGATGGGAGCCACGTGTCCATGTCTGTGTTACTGAAGTCATAGGAAGGGTTACATTTACCTGTCCTGTGCCAAAGCAGCCTAACAACTAGAGCAATGATGGCAAACCTTCTAGAGCCTGGGTGCCCAAAGTGCACTCCAAACCTGCTTAGGTTTGCCAGCACCGCATTAAGCTTCAGTAATGAGATTTTAGTTTAGTTAGTTTGTTTATTTAGTCTTTTTTTGAGACAGCGTCTCACTATGCATTTCAGGCTGGCCTTGAGCTTACTTTGTAGCCCAGCCTGGTCTTGAACTTGCAGCGATCCTCCTGCCTCAGCCTCCTGAGTGCTGGGATCACAGGTGTGCGCCACCACACTTGGCCTTGACGTTTTAGTTTAGAACAAAATATAACTGATGCTCCGCAGCCTGGGTGACTTGGCTCATGTGCTGACAGAGAGGGCTCTGCGTGCCTGCTGCAGCACACACGCCATAGGTTTACCACCACTGACCTGGGTGTGTTTAGTAAAATTTGCAGACATTCAGAATAAAGTGATGGGTACATAGGAAAGTTTAATAATAACGTCGGTGAGTGTACTTGAAAAATCCTGTCTTATGTGGTGGGTGCTTATTAACACCTGGATGTCAGACAGTCAAAATTAAATCTAAGTAGACTTTGTGTTTCGTGTTTCAGACGTAGTTGTGAGAGCGTCTGTTTATTTGGAGTTCATAGACTCTGATTTGATTCATTCTTTGAGCTTCACCAAGAGAAATTGCACATTTCAAATATGCTGCTTGTGTAGTCCCTCTTTTTCATGCACACTGAGGCATGATGCACCTTTCTGCACACATCTGATATAGCCCCGGGTGTATAAAATACACAATGGTTGAGATGGAAAGTTATCTTACTGTGAATGCGTCTGACAACTCCTTTGATGTTAATCTCTTGAAATTAGCCACTCCAAAGAGAATAGCAAAAGTAGAAGAAGGACTATTTTGTATGTATATATATATATGTATGTCTTTATATTTGGGGCAGGGTTGCTGTGTGGCTCAGGCTGGCCTTGAACTCATGGCAGTCCTTGCGCCTCAGCCTCCCAAGAACTGGGATTACAGTCCTACACCACCACAAGGAAAAGGACTTTGAGGAGGTATCTGTATCACCTTGTTCAGCTCAGACATTAGTGCAGGAAAACGATACCCAGCTTTCATGTGCTTCTGGCAGGGAATTGGAAAGCCAGTGTTGACTGGGGACTGAATCTGCGAAGTGATTTCTTTATCCGAGACCAATGTGAGTTGTGTGCCGGTGAACAAGTCTA
This sequence comes from Dinomys branickii, assembly GCA_004027595.1. NCBI lineage: Eukaryota > Metazoa > Chordata > Mammalia > Rodentia > Dinomyidae > Dinomys > Dinomys branickii. The sequence goes on along the minus strand of PVLD010003476.1, from coordinate 66,920 downwards.
ATGTGGTGAAGAAGGGCGCCTGTTCTTGTCAGTCGGCGTCTTTCCTAATATACCACAAATACCTCCTTTTTGTCTGTTTTTGTTTTGACCCATGCATGTTCTGCAATTGAGCTGTTTCCTTCAATTTTTATTTTTTAGAGGCAAGGTCTTGCCAAAGTTGCCCAGGCAGGCCTCAAATTTGTGATCCTCCAGCCTCAGTTTCCAGAATAGCTGAGGTTGCAGGTGCACCACCCTTATGCCACGCCTGAATTATCTCCTTTTTACACCAGTGTATGGGCAAAAATGTATTGTACTAGAAAAGTTAAGTGCTTTGATTTGTCCTGTGATCTGATGCTATGAATTTTTGTGATATGGAAAAATATGGTTTATAGTAACTATCTAAATGTTGCAGGCTGTGTAAACCTTTATGTGAATAATTCCTAGCTTTGCCAAATTTGTTATCATATGTTTGATATCACATGTAAAATACTTTTGGAAATGTACTGTTCTTGATAAATCAAGTGAGCACTTGCTTGCTTTTGTTGTTATTGAGAAAATACTTTCTCTAATTAGTTAATCATTTATTTTCCAAGACATTTGAGACCTTGCTTTCTTCTGACATTTGAACATATCTGAAATCGGGATGTGTTGCATACAAATAGCATTAGACATCCAGTGAAGTACAACAATCTTGATTCAGCTAAGCAGACCTTGAGGACAGTAGGATAGCATAATAAATACCAATTTAGAATAGCATTATATCATTTCAGAGCCCAAAGTAAGTTGTCTGACTTTTTTTTTTTTTTTTTTTTTTCTGTTTGGAGACGGGGTTTTGCTGTGCTGTTTAGGCTGGCCTTGAATTCACTTTGTAGCCCAGGCTGGTCTCAGACTTGCAGTGATCCTCCTGCTTCAGCCTCCTCAGTGCTCGGATTATAGATGTGTACCACTATATTTGGCTCTCTGGTCTTAAAAGTAATAGTCCACCTGTATCATAGACTCTTTAAAAATTTAAAATTAATACAGTATACTCTTTAACCTGAAAGTTCTACCTCAAGAATTTATTTTGTACAAATACTTACAAATGTATACAGAAGTGTTTTTTGTAGTACTTATTGTTCATAATAATACAGTAGTTGAGTAAATACAGACTGTGTTCACACAATAAAATTCTAGGAAAGCTGATTTTTCTTCCTCTCCCTCATTCTGTCTTTCTAAAGACAGGGTCTCACTATGTAGTCCAGGCTGTCTTTGAACTCACTATAGAGCCCACGCAGGCCTCTTATGGCAGTCCTCCTGCCTCAGCCTCTTGAGCACTGGCATTACAGGCATGCACCACCATGTCTGACAGGAAAGCTGATTTAAAAGAAAGAATGTAGTAAATTTATTTCTACAGATATGGAAAGATATACAAGATATTAATTAGTTACTTAATAAAACCAAGGCAGTTTGTAGCATATGATCTGATATTTACATTATTTTTGTAAATGTTAGTAACATTATTGGACACATTAGCTTCCCTTTTTTTTGTACCAGGAATCAAACTCACAACCTTGCACTTGCCAGGTAGGTGCTGTGCTGCTGAGCTATATCCCCAGCTCTTATTGGCATGTTACAGGCACATAACCCTGAAAAAATAAATACCATGGTGTGAGTTGGTATTACTTTTGGGAGGTGGTGGTTCTAGGAAGAAATTTTATTGCAGCATTATCTATGTTAGGATTTTTTGCAGTTATATAATTTTTACTGTGGTAAGATACACAAAATTTTTGTATGTTAACCATAAGTAGAAAAATAACAAAGGTAAAGTGACAGTCCTGAATAACTGTCCTAAGTCAGGGCTTGTACTTAGTAATTGTTACTGTAAGTTTGGATTTTTCTGATGAAATACTGGGAGCTAACTGCAGCAACAACTCAGTCGCCCTCGTTGTGGGCTTCACTGTCCACACCTGACGGCCACGCACTTGCTAAGGAGGCTGAGCGCTTATGCTCTGGGTTCATTGTCTTTCTATATTAACGTGCTTCCGCCGTGAACAGTCAGTTGAGTTTGGTTTGGCCAGCAGTTTTTGTAGACCTCCTAGGATTAGACCAGAGTGTTAGATGCAGGAGAAACACATACCAAGAAAAGCACAGGAGTCTTGTATCACTGTGTTTTTAGGGGGTGTTCTACACAGGGTTCAGGGCAGCTTCAGAGAGCAGAAGTAGCGAGCACACGCAGTGTCAGGTGGCGACGCGGGAGCCGGCCTGTGGAACAGTGGCCAGCTGTCTGCTGCATAGGTGTGGTAAGCAAGTGAAATGTCAAGACGGGGAATGTGAAAGAGGAGATTACAATTTGGCTCTCCCTCCGCATTCAGTGTGCAGAGCTGGATTGCAAATTTACTTAGGGAGCTAGAAAACCTACTTTTGAAGTTAATCTGGAAAAAATTTCCAGGTGTCGCAGCACACACTTGTAAATCCAGCACTCCGGGTTTGCACTCTCAAGCCCTGTCTGGGCAACTTAGCATCTCAGGGAGACTCCGTCTGAAAGGAAACATATTTAAAAAAGACCGAGAATGAGTCTCACTACAGTGGCCCTGGGCTGAAGCCCCGGGTCGGAGAGGGAAAAATGAAAAGGAAAGGAAGGGGGAGAGAGGGAAGAGGGAGCTGAGCGAAGCCCCTCACAGCAGAGACTGTACCTAGAGGTATTAAGGTTCACCGTACAACTTGAGTTAGAATGAGCATGCGCACAGACTGGCGTTAACAAATTAAGAGATAGGCCAAAATACACCTGGAATTCAATATGTGGTATAGATGGCATTGCACATCAGGACAAAATTTTTTTTTAATAAATGGTGCTAAAATGTCAAAATTTATTTAAAAAAATGTTTTTTGTCTTTTTGAGGCAGGGTCTCACTATGCAGTTGAGGCTGGCCTAGAGCTCCCTGTATAGCCCAGGTTGGTCTCGAACTTGCAGTGATCCTCCTGCCTCAGCCTTCTGAGTGCTGGGATAACAGGTGTGTGCCACCACACCCTGCAAAATTTTTTTAGAAAAGCCTTAAGACATAGCTTTGGGTTCCCTAGGTTCAGCCTCAGTCCCATAAACAAAAAATTTTTAAAAAGTGACTGGAACAGCTAGAAAAAGGTTAATTAGCTTCACACCTTATACCATATAAATGCATAGACATAAGATGGATCAGAGATCTATGTGTGATAAAAACAACTCTGTAAGTACCTACAGAAAATATGCATTTTCTAGGGCCTGGGTTTGTAGAAAGTCTCACAGAAGAGCTTTCAAGCTGAAACTCAGAATCCCACATAAAAGCATTTTGGGGTAAAAAAAAAAAAAAAGTAGCACAGAATATATTCTCTCTCTCTTTTTTTTTTGCGGTACTGGGGATCAAACTCAGGACCCTGCGCTTGCTAGGCAAGCGCTTATCCCACTGAGTAGCACAGAATATAAATCTTTCCCCTTAAGTGTTGACGGGGAGGAAGCGGCTCAGGCTCAGGTCCTGCTGTGTAGCCAGGCTCATCTTAGTAGTCCTGCCACCCCCTGCTCTAAACCACGAGTCCGCCATTCCGCCCAGCTTCTCCTCCCATGTTTTTTCTCTGTGTGTGTTCTGGGGATTGAGAATAGAGTCTTGGTCAAGCTAAGCAAGTGCTCTGCCAGCCTCCTGACGGTTTTAACGGCTGAATTTCTAACTGCAGGCCTGATGGTGTACTACAGACTTTGAGAACTGTGTCATTTTCCACGGCTGAAACTTTACAGCCGCTGAGCTGCCCTTCCTCTCGGCCTCTGGCGGCTCCATTCTGCTTTCTGTTGTTGCCTTGTGTGACAGGGTGTCGCTGTGTATTCCGGGCTCTAGTTTGCCTGTCCACACTCAGTTTCCTTCACGCTGCAGACATTTTTAAGTTTGGTGAAGTCCCATTTATCTGCATTACTTTCGTTTCCTGTGCTTTTGAGTCATGTCCTAGATACTGTTGCCTATTCCACCCTCTGGTGAGTCTGTCCTCCGTTATTTTCTTCTAGTAGTTCAGCTTCAGTTTCCTTAGAGGTCTTTGTAAGCCCTTTTGAGTTAACTTTGTCTGTGGTGTAAGATGAAGTTCATCTTCATTCTTTTGCACATAGATATGTGTTCCCATAACACCACTCACTGAAGAGGCTTTACCAGCCCAGTTGTGTAGTCTCGGTGCCCTCACTGAAGGTTATTGGATAGGTTATTGGAAGGTTATTGACCACATGTGGGCTTGATTTCTGGGCTCTGTGTTCTGTTTCTTCAGTATATTTGTCAGTCTTGAAGCCAGTATCACAGTGTTTTGTGTACTCTAGATTCAGCTTGTGTTTCGAAATTGGGAAGTATAAAATCTATAGCCTTGCTTTTTTCTTTCTCAGGATTTCACTTTTCGAAATACTCTGAGATGTCATATGAATTTTAGGATTTTTTTTTCTACTTATGCAAAAATGCCATTAGGATTTTGGAAAAAAATGGCATTGAATCTAGTTTTCTCAGGATGCAGACACTGTGACAGTGTCAAGGAGTAGCAGCGAGGGCACTGGTGGGCTAGGACGGGTCCTGCAGGGGCAGATGGGTCGAGACGGGTCCTGCTCTTCAGCCTATTGAACCAGGACTTGCTTTCTGCTTGCTCTGGACTGAGGTGCAAGAGTTATCCAAGGAGAAAACCTGTTGCAGGTGAACCCAGGTTGTCCCCAAAATGTGATGGCTGAGGAACAGATACCAAGGACCAGACTGAGGTTGGGTTTCAAGCCAAGATGCTGTATTCTCCTGGTTAAAATAACAAACTCTGAGTGCTTAATAGCGAGAATGGCGTAAGCTACATGAGCAGCTCCTAACGTGAAGGCATGACGAGGAACACACTTGGGCTTGTGGCGCGTGGAAGTGTGTACACAGGAAAAGGAACCCTAGAATTACGTAGAAGTAGGAAGGCATTCTTCTTCCCCAAAGTGAGTACACTGGGCTCAGTCATCAAGTCTGAAAATCCCCAAGAATGAAAGAGACTGTGTCCCTGGGGCCCCGTGTCACCTCAGTGTGACAACAGCCTGTTCCACACGGCTGTGATGGGCTGTGTTGTGGTGTTGGCCACAGCCTCAACGTGTTGAGAAACCAGACTGTTAGGATTCTCTATAATTATTTCAGGGTCGTGCTTGTCAGTCCTGGCGTTGTTCCTGTGAGGTGGAAATCAGAAAACCCTCAGGACAGTGTGTACCTCCACTGGGGAAGCGAACCAAGCACGCATGGCCTGCGGGCCCATCACTGCGGAGAGAGGCACAGAGGTGTGGTGAGGGGGCCCTCGCTGCCCTTGGATCAGGAACCGTCGTGTTACAAGATCATGCTTTCTTCACGCTGTTTCTCCGTTTAGTGCCACTGGGTTGTATCCGTGTTGCTTTCATCTTCCTCGTGACTGCGTGCACGCGGCTTTATCGCTGGGTCTCCTCGGGTGCAGGGTCTCCTCGGGTGCAGTTTCTCCTTGGGTGCTGCGTCTCCTCGGGTGGGGCGCAGTGAAGACTGGTAGGAGTGTGGCCTAGAGAGACCCTCATCCAGTTGTTGCCTTTGGATTCGCTTCATCTGCTGCCACATTGTTTGTGTTGGGATTAGCTTCAGGAACAGAGCTGTAGCTTTGGGGATATTGTTTTGTATCCAAATGAAAATAATTCTCAGAAATAAAATTTCTGTTGAATCCTGGGTTGAAGAGAGGGCTAAAGATTGAATTTCAGTATTACCGGTTAGATAGGCTGTATTTTTCCTAATGATATGGGAAGCAGATGGAAGAACTTTAAATGGGTATTTACATGGTCAGGGCTTCCTGGAGGAGATGGGTTGGAGTGGCCAATAAGAGAAGGCCATCACCGGTACAGTTTAACAGAGCAGTTGAAACAAAAGCAGGTAACAGAAGTGTTCACTGTGAAGTAGCAGGTAATAGTGGGGCCTGCTGTCCTTTGACCAGAGGAATCAAAGCCTTCTTCACGAGCATCGCACTGAAGAACCTCAAATGCAGCTACCAAAGGGGGGTTCATTTCTGCTGCAAGAGGGTTACTGTGCTGGTTATACAGAGATACAAGTCTTGATTCCTTATGGAAAGTGTCAAGAGTAAGAGGATACTTCCCTAGAATTGGGTGGGGGGATGTCCCTGTGATACTGAAACAGCCAAGTCCAGGAGGCAAGAAGAACAGATAGCTACTGTGAAAATGAAATTATTCTTGCCAGGAATGGTGATGTGTGCCTGTAATCCCAGCACTTGGGAGGCTGAGGCAGGAGGATCACTGGGTGTTCAAGTCCAGCCTGAGCAACATAGTAAGTTTAAGGCCTGCCAAGACTACATAGTGAAACCCTGTCTCAAAAAGCTTAAAAAAAAAAAAAACGACATTATTCTTTAATTCTGCTTCATTGCTTGAAAATTGTACATACTACTAAAGAATTAGCAGCAGGCCCACTGTGGTTGAAATGTTCTTTTCTTCAGCAGTGCCCAGTGCCATGGTTTCCATGTGTCTATTACCAGTTTGAAGTAGAGAAGTCATTCCCAATGTGACTGGGTTCCTGCCCTTTTCATCGCCTCCTCCCCCCTCCCCCCAGGTAGGAAACTGTCTCACTCAAGTAGCTGATGGTGTTTCCTCTGGGCTTCGTTGACTGCTGCAGGTGATGGCCTTCTGCAGCAGATGTGCCGAGAGCACCTGCACGTGACGCTGTTTCCTTCTCAGTTGGCGTTTCTCAGATATTCTAGATGCTGTGAGAACTTGTCAGATCCCGTGTAAGCTCAGATTTTGTTACTGGTCTTTTAGTAATGTGGAGTTTGTCAAATCGAGTAACTGTCAGTGCATGTTCTGTATAAAAACGAACAAAAACAATATGAAGTCTTCCAGCTTATGAGCACTGGTTATTTCCTATGGCTTTGTTTAGTGATATTTTACAGTTTTCAGTGCATAAATCTTTACCTCCTTGTGTTATGTTTATTTCTACATTATCATTTCTTCTTTTCTTTCTTTCTTTTTTTTTTGCAGTGACAAAGTTTATTTGAAAACGTGAGAGTGAAAACTGGCTCTGCAGAGGGAGCATAGGCTGAGTGAAAGGAAAACTCAGGGTGGAAGGAGGCCCTGGGTGGGCTGAAGGCCACGACAGCACCCTGTGTGGCTCTTTTTCATGCTCTTGGAAATGTGGTTCTTTGCTTAATTTGTTTTTTGGACTCTTAATTTTTAGTAGCTGGAAACATACCTGACTTGAGTGTTGATTTTGTAGCCTGCAAGTTTGCTGAATTCATTTATTAGGGAGGGAAGGAGGGAGAGAGAGAAAGAATGAGTGTGTGCATACACGCCTAGAGTTCTCTGTATATGAGACCATGTTATCTGTGATGATAACTTTACATCTTCCATGTACTTGGTCACATGCTCCAGGTGGTACTTTGAGCACAAACTCAGCGTAAGTGGTGAGAGTGGATATTCTTATCTTGTTCCTGATAGTAGAAGTAAAGGTTTCAGTCTTACACCGTTGAGTGTGTTTGCTTAGAAGTTTTCGTTATAGCTTTATGTTGACACAATTTCCTTCTGTTCCTAGTTTTATGTGCGTTTTTTAAAATCATGAAAGTATTGAATTTTGTCAAATGCTTTTTCCACAGGGGTTGGGATGATCATGTGATTTTTATCACTGAGTCTCTTAATGTGTGTATTTGGTTTTTGCTTGTTGAAGCACTCTTGCATACGGGGGTAAACCCCACTTGGTCAGGGTATATAATCCTTTTTTTTTTTTTTTTTTTTCCGGGACTGGGGATCGAACTCAGGGCTGTAGTGCTTAGCGGCAAGCACTTAGCCCACTGAGCTGTACCTCCAGCCCTATAATCCTTTTTAATGTGCTGTTTAATTTGGTTTACTAGGGTTTTTTATTGTTGTTGTTGTTGTTTGTCTTTGAGGATTTTTGCACTGATGTTCATTGAGGACGTAGGTCTGTAGTTTTCTCATAGTGTTTTTGTCTGGCTTTGGCATCAGGGTAATGTTGACCTCATAAAGTAAATTTGGAGGTGGCCTGTGTTTGTCAGTGTTTTAGAAGAACTTGGAAGATTGAGGTTAATTCTTCATCAGATGTTTGGGAAGCATTAATCTTGCACGGCCTTATTTGTTGGGAGGTTGTGTCTATTGACTAGTTTCCTCATTTACAAACCTGTTCATGGTTTTTTATTTTAAATATTTCCTAGTTCAGTTCTTATAGATTGTTTCTAAAAACTTAGCTACTTTTTTCTGATTTATCCCATTTGTTGGTCCGTGATTATTCATGGGAACCTCATAGTGCTTTTATTTCTGTGACATCAGTTGTAGTATCTCCTTGTTTTAGTTACTTAAGTTTTCTTTGTAATTAATCTGACTTAAGGGTTTGTCAGTTTTATTGGTCTTTTTTAAAAAAGGCAACTGTTGTTGATTTCTGTTTATTCATTCATTCATTGTTTGCAGTACAGAAAATTAAGCCTAGGGCCTTTGCAGGATCCAGCCCTGGTCCCCATTTTTAGGAGACAAGGTCCTTCTGCAGTGTCTGGGCTGAACTTAGATCTGTGATCTTCCTGCCTAAGTCTTACGATTAAGGACACGTACCACTAAGCCTGGCTCTTTTCTTCCCCCATAGTTCTTTGAGGTATAAAGTTGGCTTGTTGATTTGAGATCTTTCTCAGATAAACTCTTTCTGTATCTCTCCCCATTCTTCCTTCCCTCTTCCTTCTCTCTCTCTGGGGACCAAACCCTTGGCCCTCATACATGATAGACAAGTGTTCCACCATTGAGCCACATCCCTAGGCCTGTGAAAAAATTTTATTTTTAAAAAATTAATTAATTAATTATATTTTGCCCTTGTGAGATGGGATCTGCCTGTGCAGTTCAGACTGGCCTTGAACTCACTTTGTAGCCCATGCTGGCCTCAAACTCACAGCAGTCCTTCTGCCTCAGCCTCCCGAGTGCTGGCATCATAAGCGTTTGCCCCCACGTCCAAACCATTAAAATGTTTTAGATAAAAACTTTGCATTGTATAAAACGAGAAAATAATGCCACTGACAATGTCAGAAGACAAGACAACCAGAAAGAAAATATTTTAATGTATTCCTTACATGGGAAGAAAAATAAACAAGCAGCTAGATATGGTGACACATGCCTGTAATCCTACTTGGGTAGCTGAGGCAGGAAGGTCGCAAGTTTGAGATCAACCTGGGAAACTGAATGAGAGCCTGTCTCAACTTAAAATTAAAGGAAAAAATAAAGAAACCACTGAGACAAAGCTCAGCGATACAGCAGGTGGTTAACATGTGCAAGGCCTTAGGTTCAATGCCTGTACCACTCCCCAAAAAGTAACTTTAAATTACTGTTTTGTGCTACGTTTTGATTTTTTTTTCTGGTTTTTGCATTTTTTTTAACTTTAAAGATAATTAAAAACAATAAAGATGAAACCATTTTAAAACAAGATGGTAGGAAATTAACAATGGTTATTGTATTGCGTATTGTTATCTTCGAAGTAGTTGTTCACATTACCAGATATAGGCCTGCAAAATTGACCAAAAAATTAAGCATTAACTTTTCCTTTCAATAAACCTATAGAAATTAGTAGTAAGAATATCTTTGCTACTTCGTATGTATACATATATTTTACTCCTTCCTTGTTTCTTTCTTTCCTCCTTTTCTCCATCCCAGTTGTTCTTCCTTTTGAGCAGTTTCTTTCCCTTTCACAACATCTGTTGTACCTTTCAGATTTTATTTACTCTTTCAGTTTCTTACAGTAGGAAGACAAAACAGCGTTTACATATGCACGTCTGATTCGTTTCACTTACATCTCTAGCTGCATCCATTTACCTGTAAAAGCGTTGAGTTTATCTTTTTTTTTTTTTTTTTTTTGCGGTACTGGGGATCGAACTCAGGACCCTGCGCTTGCTAGGCAAGCGCTTATTCCACTGAGCTATATCCCCAGCCCCGAGTTTATCTTTCTTTATAGATGAGTAATACTCCATTGTATAAAAATACATTTTTTTTATGCATTCCTCAGTTGATGGGCATTTGAGTTGTTTCCAAGATTTAGCTATGACAAATTACACTGCTATAAACATTGGTGCAAATATATTACGGTGGTATGATGTTTTCAATTTTTCTGGAAAAATACCCAGAAGTGGAATAGCTGGGTCGAATGGCTCTAATCCTAGTTTTTTTAGGAATCTCCACACTGATTTCCACAGTGGTTTCACCAGTCTACACTCCCACCAACAATGCAGAAGGATTCCTTTTTCACCACAGTCTCTCCAGCAGTTGTTATTGGTTGATTTCTTGATGATAACCATTCTTTCTGGGGTGAGATGAAATCTCAGTGTTGTTTTAATTTGCATTTCTCCAATTACCACTGATGTTGAACATTTTTCCATATATTTATCTGCCATTTGTATTTCTTCGTCTGAGAAATGTATATTCATCTCAGAAGCCCATTTTTTAATTGGGGCTTACAATTTTGAGCCTGATTTTTAAAAATTCTTTATATATTCTAGATAGAAGTTCTTTGTCTGGAGGACAGTTGGATAAAATTTTTTCCTGATTCTTGGGTTTTCTTTTCACTCTGTTGGTGATTTCTTTTGATGTACAAAAACATTTCAATAAGATAAGATCCCTGTTGTTGATTCTTTGACGTATTTCCTGTGCAGTTTGTTTTTTGTTCATGAATTCTCTGCCTATCCCCATGTCTTCAAGATTTCTACCTACTTTCTTTTCCAGTAGATTCAGTGTTTCTGTTTTAATATTTAGATCTTTGATCCATTTTGATTTTAGTGCATTGTGATAGACATGGGTCTAGTTTTTAGTCTTGAGCAGATGGAAAGCCAGTTTTTCTAGGACCATTTAATAAAGAGGCTGTCTGTCTTCCAGTGAACATATTTGACCCCTTTGTCAAAGATAAGGTGGCTCAGTGTGTTTATAGTTGTGTCTACATCTTCTAATCTGTTCCATTGATCCTCAAGTCTGTTTTGTTTTCTTTTTTGCCAGTACCATGCTGATTTTATTCCAGTAGCTTTGTAGTGTAATTTCAAGACAGAGATTGTGATGCCTTTTGCTTTGCCTTTGTTGCCTAGGATTGCTTTTGCTATTTCAGGTCTCTTCTGGTTCCAGATGACTTTAAGGAATGTTTTCTCTAGATCTGTGAGGTATATTAATGATATTTTTATCAGGATTGCATTAAATCTGTGTAATAGTTTTGAAAATATGGCTATTCTCACAGTGTTGGTTCTTCCTATCCATGAGCAAGGAATACTTTTACATTTTCTGAAATCCTCTTTAATCTCGTTTTCAGAGTACCTTAATTCTAACTGTATAGATCTTTTACTTCCTTTGTTAGATTTATTTCTAAATATTTCAGTTTTTTGGATGCTATTGTGAAGGGTGTGGTTTCCCTAATTTCAATGAGTTTGTGTACAGGAATAGAATTAATTAAAAAATGTTTTTTGAATTTTGTTTTTTTGACATAGGGTCTCACTGTATAGTTCAGGCTAAACCAGGCATAGTGGCCCATGCCTGTAATCCTAGCACTCAGGAGGCTGAGGCAGGAGGATCATTGCAAGTTTGAGACCAGACTGGGCTACAAAGTGAGCTCAAGGCCAGCCTGAACTGCATAGCAAGACCCTGTCTCAAAAAGACACAAAAAACAAAACAAACAAAAAAAAAACAATAATTCAGGCTGCCTCTGAACTCATTATGTAGCTCAGGCTCGCCTTGAGCTTGTAGTAATCCTCTTGCCTTAGCCTTCCAGTGCTGGGATTACAGGCATGTACCAGGACACCCAGCATTTGGTATTGAGTTTTGAGTGTTGACTTTGTATCCAGCTATGCTACTGAATTTGCTTATTAAATCTAGCAGTTTCTTAGTGGAGTTTTGGGGTCTTCTATGTAAAATATCATTTGCAAATGATGATAATTTCACTTCTTCCTGTCCTATCCATATTCCATTTATTTCTCTCTCTTGTTTAATTGCTCTGGCTAATGTTTCCAAAACCATATTGAATATGGTGCTGATAGTGGACCTGCTTGTCTTGTTCCTGATTTTAAAGTGAAAGCTTTCAGTTTTTGCACATTTATTATGATGTTGGCTGTTAGTTTGTCATAGATGGCATTGATCAGATTGAGGTAAAGACCATCTCTTCCCATTTTCTATAGGGTTATTATCATGAATGAGTGTTGGACTTTATCAAAAGCTTTTTCGGCATCTATTGAGATGATCATGTGATTTTTGGCTTTGGCTCTGTTAATATGGTGTATTACATTTATTGGTTTGCATATACTGAACCATCCCTGCATTTGTGGGATGAACCCACTTGGTCATGGTATATAATCTTCTGGATAATTTGCTGCATTCTGTTTGCTAGTATTTCATTGAGGATTTTTGCATCTATGTTCATCAGGAAGATTGGCCTGTAGTTGTCTTTTTTGGTTGGATCTTTCTCTGGGTTTGGTATCAAGGTAATTCTTGCCTCCAAGAATGAGTTAGGGAGAATTGCTTCCCTTTCAATTTCATTAAAGAATTTGAGAAGTATTGGTGTTAAATCTTCTCTAAATTTCTTATAAAATTCAGCCGTGCATCCATCAGGACCTGGGCTTTTCTTTGTTGGTAAGATTTTTTTATTACATTTTCAGTTTCATTGACTGATACCAGGTTATTTAGGATTTTTATATATTCTCTTTTTGTTTTTTTCCTTTGGTCTTTTTGAGACAGGGTCTTCTTGTGCAGTTCAGGCTGGCCTTGAGGTCACTTTATAGCCCAGGCTGGTCTCAAACTTGCAATGACCCTCCTGCCTCAGCCTCCCAAGTACTGAGATTACAGGTGTGCACTACCACGCCTGGATTTTTTTTTTTTTTTTTAATAATGAGAATTGAACTCAGGACCTTGCGCTTGCCAGGCAGGTGCTTGTGCTGCTGAGCTACATCCCTGGACCCTTTTACTGCCGTCTTGATTCAGCTTTGGTAATTCAAATGTATCTAGAAATCTATCCATTTGTTTTGTGTTTTACGTTCTATAGGAGTAATAAAGATAGTTGAAGTATTTATTGATGATCTTCTGAATTTCTACAGGATCTGTAGTGATTTTACCATTTTCATTCCCTATTGCATGAATTTGATTTTGTTCTTTCCTTTTTTGATAAGGTTGGCTGGGGTTTTTCAATTTTATTTATGCTTTCAAAGAACCAACTCAATTCATTAATTTTTCATTTTCTTAGTCTCCATTGCATTAATTTCTGCTCTGATCTTTATAATTTCCTGCCTTCTTTGGGCTTTGGGCTTGACTTCTTTTCTAGAAGCTTGAGGTGCAGCATTAGGTTGTTTATTTGTGTTCATTCTGCTTTCCTGATGTGAGAATTCTCCGCTATAAATTTCCCCCTGAGGGTTGCTTTCATTGCATCTCATAGGTTCTGGTAAGTTTATCTGCATTTTCGTTTGATTATAAATAGTGTTTAATTTTTTCTTTAATTTCATCTGTGACCCATTGGTTGTTCAGGAGGGTGTTGTTTAAATTTCCTTCTGTTTATGGAATCTTTGCTATTTCTTTTGTCAGTAATTTCCAATTCCATTGCTCTGTGGTTGGATAATATGCATGGGGTAATTTCAGTTCCTGTGCATTTACTTAAGCATGTTCTATGAGCTGGTATATTGTTTGTTTTAGAGAACATCCCCTGTGCAGCTGAAAAGAGCGTGTATTCTGATGTTGTTGGATGGAATAGTAAACATCTAATGCATTTGCTCTCAAGGTTGGTTCAGTTTTGTTACTTCTTTGCTGTTTTTGTGTGGTTGCACTATCTCTGTGACAATGGGGTGTTAAGTAAGGTCCACCATTACAATTTTGTTATTATATGATTTTTCATGTTTATTAATATTTGTCTTATATAGTTGGTACTCCCATAATTGGTGCATATATATTTATGATTGTTATCTCCTCCTCTTGCAATTTTCCCATAACAAGTACATAGTGACCTTCTTTATCTCTTTTGATCTTTCTTGGTTTGAAGTTTACATTGCAAACAGAATAGCTACCCCTGCTTTTTTCCGGGTTTCTGTCACATGAAGTATTGTTTACCATCCTTTGACTGTCAGTCTGTGAATTTCCTTTTGAGTTAAATGTGTTTCTTATATATAGCATATTGTGAGATTTTGTTTCTTGATCCACTCTGCCTTTCTGTTTCTTTCTATTGGTAAATTGAAACTGGTTACATTAATGGTTATAATTGATATGTATTGGCTTATCTTTGTCATGTTATTTTCCTGCTATTGGTTCTCTATTTTCCCCCTCTGTTTAAATACTTGCCCTGCTAGGTGGTTTTTTTCTCTTGTTCTTGGAATTTTCTTCATTTTTATCTTTCTAGAGTATCTTGTAGTACTCTTCGTAGGGTTCATTTGGTGCTCGTGAATTTCTTCTGTTCTTTGTTGTGGAAGTATTTTATTTCTCCATTAACTTCAGAAGATAGTTTTGCAAGGTAGATCGACCTGGGTTGGAAGTTGTTTTCTTTCAGGACTTGAAATACTTCACTCCAAGCCCTGCTTGACTTGATGGTTTGTGTTGAGAAATCTGCCATGATTCTGATGGGCTTTCTTTCATAGGTGATCTGTTTCTTTTCTCTAACAGCTTTTAGTATTCTGTTTTTGTGCTGAGTTTCTGTGATCTTAATTATTATATAGCTTGGTGTAGATTTACTTTGGGTATGGCTAATTGGAGTTCCGTATGCCTCACTTTTCTATGTGTCAGATTGTTTTCCCATGCTTGGGTAATCTTCTGCTATTACTTCTGCAAATAGTCTTTTTAGGTCATTTGTGCTGACTCCTACTTTTTGTTTCCACCTATCAATTTTATGTTGTTTTTCTTTGCATCGTCTTGCAGCTGTTGAATTGTTATTTCTGGTTCCTTGATATTTTTAAGAGATCCTTCCTTTTGTAATCTCTAGCCACAATGCCATCTTCAAGGTCTGAAGTCCATCTTCAGTTGCGTTCAAGCAATTTTGCCAGCTTTCAATGGAATTTTTAATTTCCTGGATATCTCTTTGAATCTATCTCATGCATTCTAAGTCTTCCCTATATTGTTCGTTCAAGGTTTCTAGCATTTTTCTGTGCTTCTCTATTTTTTTTTTTAATCTGTGTCTTCTTTAGATATGCTGAGCAATTCTTTCATTATGGTTTTCATTTCTCTTTTTACCTGAGAGATTATTTCTGACCTGAGAGATTATTTCTGATCTGATTTCTTCTATAGCCTGATGGAGTTATTTCTTTACTCCAGTTGCTATCATTTTAGAAATTTCAGATATGTGAGTTCCAATTCTGATGTCTTGTGGATTTTTCTGGGTGTACTGGAGTTCTGAGATTGTATTTTGCTCCTTCATTTTGACATTTTCTATTTCAAAAAATGCTTTTAGTTTGTTTCCTGTGGTGATCCATGTGAGTTTCGGTAGTAGGTAGCTATATCACTAGTAGCAAGGCATCTCCAGGATATAGTCTGTACTTCAAGGATATTGTCTGTATGGAGGAGATTCTTGGTTTGTGTCTGTTCCAAGAGCCTCCCTTCCCAATTCATTGAGAGTGAGGCATTGGTTTCTGTTTGGCTCAGTCCCCAGTCTTTTGATGTAGCACTGTGGTGAAGTTACTACCCCAGAGCTTCCCGATATTATTACACAAGGGAGAACAAGTCATTGCAGCAAATGAGACATCCTACCTTCAGTAGCAGGCTTAGCAATAAGCACAAGTTAGAAACTGACCAAGTGTGGTAAGTATTGATTTTGTACTTTAGACTGTAGGAGCAAAGTCTTTAGTTATATAACAATACTGATTATAAATTAGGAGTTTTTATGTTAAGTTTTTCCCTTTGTTAGAGTGGATTACACTGGTTTCTTCCAGGTAAGACAGTTGCCATGTCCCAGGCCCTTCCTGTGCTGGCTGCCAGACCTGCAGCGTAGGAGTGTGGGCCAGGCACCAGGGCTCCTCCAGACCGAGGCTCCCTGGACGACAGAGAAGCAGTGGGTGGGGTTTCTCCCTCTCACGCGGCTCACAGAGGCTCACTGAGGCTCGCTGCCCTCCCGTGATGGAATGGCAGGGTCGGGGTCTGTGGATTATTTTATGAGTAGCCTCAGGGTTCAGTCTTCAGAACCATTTTTTTAAAAAAAGTAAAGCAAGCTTTCATACAGTGGTCCTTAAATCCTCTATCCAGACATTTAATCTTATGTATTAAAGTTACATTGAGATACACCAATTTCCCTGCTATTGAGTTGGCAACAATCAGAAAGCCAAGCTGGTTGTGGTGGTGCAAACCTGTAATCCCAGCACTTGGGAGGCTGAGGCAGGATGATCACTGTGAGTTGGAGTCCATCCTGGGCTACCAGGTGAGCTCAAGGCCACCCTGAACTGCACAGTGAGAACTTGTGTCAAAAAAAAAAAAAAAAGAAAACAACAACAAAAAAGAAAAAAAGACAGCTGAACAACATACACTGAAATGAGGCTATGGGCTTACAAGCATACCTACACCCTGGCAGTAATGTAGTGTAGTAAAAATGGAGAATTTTTCAAGATTTAAAAAATTTGATGTAGGACAAGAATTTGCTCTGAGGCTATACCCTCACCAGTATCAAAATATGTTTGCAGAAAGCTTTCATTTTATTTTGTATTTGAGACAGGGTCTTTCTATGGAGTGCAGGGTGGCCTTGAACTCACTGTGTATCCCAGGCTGGCCTCGAAGGCACTGTGATCCTCAACTGCCTCAGACCCCCTAGTGCCGGGATTACAGGTGTGCGCCTCCACACCCAGTACCACAAGGCTGGTACATGTGTATTTTCAAGTTGCAACATTGCTCCTGAATATTAAAGAGGGGAATGCCCAAATGCCAGACCCAGGTTAGTAATTTAGTAACCTGTGGTGCAGTACTGAGGCCTGTGTGGCTGTGAAAGGGAGTGAAGAAACTCCTACCAGGTACCGTGGAATGTTTCCAGGGTGCGCTCTTGGGTGAAGAAAGAAACGTGGCCCAGATAACACAGATTATATATATGTAAAATCTATGTACATTTTTTATACATATGTGTATTTTTATGTTCTGTATATGAAAGATGGGGAAATGAGAAAGTACACATGTATCTGATTATTTTTGCAAAAAGAAGTACGAGAAGGATATGCCAGTACCTAAGGTGAGGGCTTACCTCTAGAAATGACTGCTGATAGCAGCGGCATAGCTTGGTTTACCTTTTGGCGTTGTTTTGACTTTCAGACCATGTTAATGTTTAATCAGCCAGAGTAGGAGAGACCTAAACTGTATTATTCATATGAATACTCAAACCCACCAAAGCACAGAACGGCTGAGAACTTATCCATATAGTTTTTATAGTGGCATGAGATAGCAGGTTTGTTGGTTTTTTAAAGCGATATTGAGGAGTGAACTCAGTTTTTTTTTGTTTGTTTTTTTTTGTTTGTTTTTTTTGAGACAGAGTCCTGCTGTGTAGCTCAGGCTAGCCTTAGACTAGCGAACCTTCTGGAGGTTTCAGTGATACAGAAAGCCCGAAGCAGCACGTGTGCCGTAGGTTCACCACCACTGGCCTAGGCTGATCGCCTGCCGTAGCCTCTTGGTGCTGGCATTACACCACGTCTGGCAACTTGAAACAACTTTCTATGTGTTGTAGAGTATTTAGTCAATGAGTAAAATACTAAAAACACTGTGAACCAGATTTCTTGTTGCTAAGGAAAGACATGACAAATGGAAAAGGGGAAAATTAGGGTGAATTCTGTGGTGTTGAATTGAAATTAGGGCAGTAGTGTGAACTCACTGTTACCATTGAGGTAGAAATCGGTGTAGATTTGTGTGCAGATGATTGGTTATATGTATAGCATTGTTTTAGTCCTCTTTCCTCTGACATATTTAAAAATGCCCCACTAGTACTGAGCACCTCTAATTTCAAGATGTTTACTAAATACCATTTATTCTTTAGTAAAAGAAGTTGGAACTCCTGAAAGAAGAGTATGATTCTGACACTAGAAGAGGAGAAGAACCAGAGGAGCCTCTCACACATCTTGTGTCATAAAATAAGTCACCGAGAGTGATAGTCCCGTCTAGGGGACCTAAGAACCAGTTGAAGGGTTCCCTCGTTTGCCAGATCTAGGCTGATAAGAGACCCACATAAATCGTAGGACAGGGCATCAGGCAGTGGGATGATGGTCAGTGAGACCGACTTGACATACATCAGTGAGGAAGAAGGAAAGCATTTTCTTAAAATACCAACTAATAGTCATAAAATCGCCATATAATAACCATTGTGTAACATTTACAGTATAGTCCTTGTTTCCTTTTCTGTTTGTTTTATTTATTAAAATGAAAGACAATCAGTCACCTGTGTGCCCGCTTTACATTTCTCAACATTTAGGAGGGTGGTTCAGTCCCTGGTAGCACACATTTGATGAGCCAAGATAAATGTAGATAAATGCAACTGTTTCACTTTTCAGATATCCACACAGAAGCCGTTCAAGCTGCCCTGGCAAAGCACAAAGAACAGAAGATGGCTCTGCCTATGCCCACCAAAAGGCGATCCACGTTTGTCCAGTCCCCCGCGGACGCCTGCACACCTCCGGGTAGGTTTGTGAGGACCTTTCACTCCAACAGTTGTATTGTGACGTTCCTGAAATAAATCTGTTCTCTCTGCGGTAGAACTGGAACACTGTGCACATCATTAGAGGTGTGTAAGAAGGTGGCAGATTTTGGTTTGTTGCTACATATAAACAACACGAAAAGAAGCCTTAGGAGTAAAGCTGTTTCAAAACTAAACAAAAACCTTCTGACATCTTACCATTTCCTTTGCGATCTCCAAACTCACGTAGTCTAAATAAATATAGGCCAAGGCTGCTCTTAAAAAATAGTGCTTTCATGGGCACCTAAAATATGACCCAAGCCAGGTGTGGTGGTACATACCTATAATACCAGCACTTGGGAGGCTGAGGCAGGAGGACTGCCATGAGTTCAAGGCCAGCCTGGTCTATATCATGAGTTCTGGGTGAGCCTGAACTGTGTAGTGAGACCCTACCTCAAAAAAGCAAAAAAAAAAAAAAAGAAAAAAAACCCCAAACATACGTGTTTAATTCATTTATACTCCTAAATCTGATGCTTCATCTCTGTTGCAGGCACAGAAGTGGATGGACTTGGGACAGAATTTTGTGTGTCATTAAAGATTATGGGAGAGCGCTATTCGTAACAGATTCGAGGCTATGTTTGTGGTGTGAATGTGCTTTATATGCACTCACGTGTTCTGGAGAATCTACTCTTTGTAAGGGGTCCTGAGACTGGTGGGAACTAGGCCCCGTTATCTCCTGCCCCCTCGCCAGACTTGGGATCTTCCCCCTCACAAGTTTAAGAGTCACAATGTTGAAAAAGAACAAAAGTTACAGCTTCACAATTGGGGGAGCAATGGAAACAGCCTTAAGCTATCTTATTTATTCAAATTTTCCTCAGGGTTTTTAAAAAACCTCAAAAACTTTTTTATATCAAATCCCAGACAAGGTCTTGATGTAGACCTCTCGGAATAAACATGATAAAATCTACTTCCAATCCTCAGTACAGTGTCCATCTCTCTGTTGTCATGTTACTACTAGTGAAATCTTTGGGGGACGTTTTTGCCCATACTATTGTGGCCTACTTTCGGGAAAGTCCTTCAGAGTCATACTGTCATGCTGGGGCCAGGGTGAGGCTCAGCAGCATAAGCGCCTGCCTGGCAGCCTGAAGTCGTGAGTCCGATTCCCAGTACCAAGAGAAAAGAAAACAAAACTGTGAGGCTGGTGCATATTGTCATTTCTGATTTTTATTCAGTTGACGTATTGTTGAATTATTTGTACTGATCCTATTCACAGATTCAGACTCAGTATTAATAGCTGTTGCCTAGATTTTGGCTAACTTCTCAGAGCATCGAGTGTGCTGTGGGCTTATTAGCTGTTTGTGCTTTTTTCTTCACATCTGTGGTGTCAAGATGTTTGAAAGAGACATAGCTCTGTGGCTTCAAGTGTTTCTCTAAACGTAACCCAGGATGCCTCTAGCCTGCCATCACAATACAGCGTTTTGTGTCTGTGATGGCACACACTTGAAGCCCACTCCCGTTCGCAGTCTTGGATGGGCTCCCTTCCACATTGGTGCAGTACACTCAGGTCCGTGTAGACAAAGGGGGCTCTCAGTATAGCAGCCATTCCTTGTTGGCAGACTCTGCTGCAGAGCAGCTGAGGGCTCGGTTGGAGTAAATGGCAAAGGGTAGGGAGCAGCATGATGGGAGGCTCTTAGAAACAGCCCTCGCCTCTCAAAGCAGTGCAGTTTCTCAGTCAGTGGGCTCCTCGCTCAGCTTCGGGTTACCTGTGAGAGTGCGGCAGAGGATCTTGGGAAAGTGGAGACAGAGTGGAAGCCTTTCTAATCTCCCGTGGCCTGAGGCGCATTTACCAGTGCTGGAAACAATCTTGGCTGTTTGGAGCTGAATGAGACCATCATCTTTTGGAGTTTACTATAGGCCTCTGTGTTTCTAGACGCTCATGTTCTGCCCTTTCTAAGCCCTGGAAGACACTGTGTAATGGTTTTTTTGGTTGCTTGTTTTTTTTGTTTTTTTTTTTTTTAATTTTTGAGGCATAATTCAGGCTGACCTTGAACTCACTATGTAGCCCAGTGGCCTCGAACTTACAGCGATCCTCCTGCCCCCGCCCTCCAAGAGCTGGGATTACAGGCGTGCGCCACCATGCCCGGGGTCATAATGTTCCTGATAATTTTACATACCTTAATAATTTCATGAGTGCAGAAATGTAGTCCTTTCTCCTAAGATCTGTATTCTAGAGAGCAAAGTAATAAAAAGATTCCCTGTGTGTTTATCTTCTGTCTGGGGAATTTCTGAGCGGTGTTTGAGAAAGCTCAGTGTGCTCTTTGGGGTACACGTGCTGTCTATTAGAAGTCGGCCCTAACAGGCAGAAGTATTGAGGCTCCTCTGCGTCATGGTTTCTCACACAGCCTGCACGTGGAATGGAGCGCGAAGCTCTCCTTCAGCACTCACGCCCATGCTGAGGACAGATACTTGGCTATGGTGGGGGACGTGGAAAGGAGGACTGCATAGCAAAAGGCTTCTGTTAGCACCTTCCACTTCAGCACGTGGAGCTGGCGTTCTCACACTGGAGTCAGATTCCATCCTCTGTCCAAGCTCCTCAGAGCCGCCGGCGAGGCGCATTGGCTGCTGTGCTCGCTTCAGCAGCACGTGTTGGAGTGCAAGGGGTACGATCACCCTGGCCTCTGCGCCGGGTGACACACAGATCTCTGGGGCATTCCATGGTTTGCTGACTGCGGAATAAATCACCTTTGTGTCAGGAAAAAAAAAAAAGCTTCCTCCTGTTCTTTTGCAGTGCCAGCCTGTGTTAGCCTCTCCCCCATCTGTGATACCTGACCCAGGGCTGTCAAATTGGCTCTCTCTCGCCTGTCTGTTCCACAGCTCTGCAAACAGCCAAGTGTAGAAAGAGTGATGCTGCTTCCAAGGAGTGGGGACTGTGGGAGAGGAGAACTGACGTTCTTTCTTGTACTGTTTTTTTTTTAAATTTTTAAATCAGCTTCAAGCCAGCTATAAAAAATAACCTAAAAAGATAGGACACTGGCAGGGAGAAGTTAACCTGATGCTTCGCGGTATTTTGGTCCTCTTCCTTTGCACACCGTCCGAGGTGTCACAGCACATATCCCAGAGCACACTCCAGACTACCACCTGCACTCTGCACGTTGTGTCCTGGTGAGCCTAGTCTCCGGGATGACTCCGAGAATTTGCTGGCTTTCTTTGCCTTCTTTGGGAGTGACTCACCACATAGCTGCTTGAATTACTGAATTGACGAAAAGTAGAGCTTCGTCTGGAAGGACTTAGTAAATTGGATTTAAGAGGAAAATGTCATATATCTTCGTTCATAGCTTCCTATAGTCTGGAAAATATGGTAAATAGTTGGCATAGGAAATAATTGGTCTTTTATTTGTAAAACACTCAAATAATAGGTCAGTCAGCTTAAAACTTGCTTATTGATATGTACACTAATTTCCACTGTGAACTGGAAAATTTAAGTTCTTTTAGATGGTAGCAGTCTATGATTCTTCTACTGCCCGTGGCCACTTCCAGAGCCTGTAGACTACTTGAATCGCTGCCATCCAGTTCTTTTTGTGCTGAAATCACTGACTGATGTCACGAGGCAATTACCTCAGCGAGCTCTTTATAGGGCTCTGTGTAGCACTATTACTCATTCATACAGAGGAACACAATGCAAAAACAAGCATTTATTTTTTTTCTACTCAGAGCTTTTTCTGCACTCTTCTGGATTTACCCTTCGCTCCATCCTGAGGGTAGACACATGATCCTATGGACTACATAATGACCCCAAAGTACACAAAGCCATTCAACTGGCTTGGCTACAAAGAAGCTTAAAAGTGAATACCTACCTCACAGGAGGTGCTGCTTGATAGCGGCTATAGTGAGTCTTAAAGCTAGAAGACCATAAACTTACCTCTCTATTTCCGTATATGAAAATGCTGTCCATGAACAGACGGGATATCGTTACACTTTTAACATAACTTTACCAGTGCTTTGTGGAATTCGATGCCTTACAGTATGCCGAATACTTTCACGTGTCGATGGCTGTCCCCCGCATCTCATTCGTCTTAAACGCTCTGTGAAGTAGGAAGTTCTTTAGAGATGAGGCATTCAGCAGGTTTGTTCACGGTCACTACGTGATTTGCCTCAGGAAAACTCTTGAGTATCAGACTCAAAGTCTTCTTGATTGTGTATACTACTCATGTATCGTGTACCTGGGTATGGTGGTACACACCTCTAATCCCAGCACTCGAATGTGGAGGCAGGAGTTCTGCAAGTTCAGTCCTAGTCTAGGTAATTTAGCAATTTAGTGAGAGCTTGTCTCAAAATGAAAAATAAATGAAAAGGATTTAGTCCTTAGTACTGAAAAAAAAATCATAGGTAGGAAATACCTTTTACTTGCTAGGTGCTAATGCATGTAGGGTGCTGGAATGGGTGTTGTTCCCAACAAATTAAGTAGCCATTCCCTTTTGAGAACTTACAACCCCAAACACATACCTTTATAAATATGCTCTAATTAATTGACATTGTTTTAATAGCTTACTTTCATTATTGGTATGGATTTTGAACAATGATCTACAATTACTTGGGAGAACTAATGAATATTCAGTATTTAAGTAGAAGTACAATAAGAAGCCACTTCAGTGTGTGGTGCCACATACCTGTAATCTGAGCTACTCAGGAGGCTGAGGCAGGAGGATCACAAGCTCAAGGTTAGTCTCAATTTAGCAAGACCCTGTCTCAAAAGAATTGTTTTAAAGAGGATTGGGGGTGTAGTTCAGTGGAAGAACATGCCTGGATTTAATCTCTAGTACCACCAAAAAAGAAAAACAAAACCACTCTATCTAGGTTGGATTTCTGTATTTCAATAGCTGATTATAAAATTTAAGGTTTATAAATAGAAGGCGAGGATAGAGTACCTTCAGTGTAGAGAGAGAAGAGAAGAGTGAACTAGAAAAAATTTAACCTGTTGCAAAAGAAGTCAAGGAAGCTTACCATATTCTGGGCTTTGCGATACCAAAGCAGAGGTGGGGAAACCTTCCCTGAAACTTTGTGGTATGTAGGTACAAGATTTAAATTTCACTACTTGCCAAGTAAGCTTTAGTTAACAAGTGGTCTCAGGTTTTGGTTTTTTGTAGTTTTTGTTTGTTTTTGTGTGAGGTTTGAATCCAGGGCCATCCCATACTCAGTGTGGACTGGGTGCCTGGGTGCCCCACCAGCCCGACCTATATTTTAAGTGTGCATTTCACTAAGTTTTGATATCATGAACCATGAAAGAGTCCTCACAGTTAGGACAGTGAATATCCCCCCTAAGTCCCTCCTAGTCCCTCCCTTTCTCTGGTCTCATCCCAGGCAGCCATTGATCTAGTTTCTGTTGTGATACATCAGTTTGCTTTTTTCCGGAATCTTCCACAGTGGAATCATACCATGCTGCCTTTTGTAGTTACAGGAGAAAGGGGGTGGCCTGGCTTCCTCCGTTCAGCATAAGTGTTATGAGTTCTGTCTGCTTTGTTGTGTCCGTCACCACAGCAGCTCATTCTGTTTTACTGCCGAGCAGTTTTCTGCCACATGGGTCTGCTGCACTTTGTCCACTCATTGGTTGGGGGGCGATTGGGTTGTTCCCATGTTTTGCTATTACAAATGCAGCCCCTGTGACCGTTGGCGTACAGGCCTTTGGGTAGATACGTACTTTTATTTCTCTTTGTAAATACCCAGGAGTGCAGTGACTAGACAGGGTAGTGGGTATTTAGAATGATAAGCTGAGCGTGTTGGTGCACTCCTGTAATCCCAGCACTCTGGGGGATGGAGGCAGGAGGGTCCCAAATCTGAACCCACATAGGACAATTTAATGATTTGGCAATAACCTGTCTTAAAAAATAGAAAGAGGTGGGAATGTAGCTCAGTGGCAGAGCGCCTCTACAGTCCATCGCTAGTACTGCAAAGAGTAAAACCAAGGCTGGAGGTAAAGGGCAGTGTGAAGGCCTGCGTTCACTTCCAAGGGCTACAAGCAAGCGAACAAGGAACAAACAAGCAAATAAATGTGTAGATACAGTACATGTGTTTCCCACTAGGAAGAAGAGAGTGCTTTTCAGCCATGGCTAAAGACAAAATGTTATACAGTTCAAAACAGTAAAGTTAGAACTTTTTCCTCTTAAAACCAACAAACTTACTTTTTTTAAGAAAAATACTTTTTATAACCAAGTGAGAGAATAACAACAATTACTGCATTGTGTGTGGTTGTCTGCAAGTAGGTGCTCAGTGCGACGTCACCAGAAGGGCTCTTAGCCACAGAAACAGATGATAGCACAAACTTTTGCTTCAGTGAACTTAAGGCACACTACTGTACTAGTGTAAATGAAATAAGTTAGTATATATATTACATTAGTATTTTAAAACAACAACATATAATTTGGGGAAGTAAACTCCCTACTTTCTGTTTATCTCTGTTCTGTTTTGCTCTTTGTGCCTGTGTGCATGTGTGTGTGTTTATGTATGTACAGTGGTACCTTGTTTCATGAATGTTTCTTTTAGACAGTTTATAGACAAAAACATTTGGAAGAATTTTGTTTTTGTTTGCAAACAGCATTGGGTGACAGACACGACCACAGCCATCTTTCTTGCAGAAACACAGTTGTGGCCATCTTTTCCAAAATAATGGAACAAGTTAAGTTCGTGAACTGAGGTACCACTGCGTATAGTGTTTCTCATAGAAGAACAGTCATGTGATATTTGAGCTTGTGTATCTAACCTGTTTCACTTAGCAGTATGTCTCAAGTTATATCCATTGACCTACAGATGTTTCAGGTTTGTCTTTTTGTGGCAGTGTAGTAGTCCATTGTGTATAAATACCACATGTTCCTTACCCATTCAGCTGCTGATGGATGTAATATGCTTTTTCCAAGATACAATGGTTATAAATTGTGCCACTGTGGCTTTCTGTTGTGTAGACACATTTGTCACATACGAGAGCCTAAATGAGAGCCAGGTAGAGTCACACATACCTGTATCCAAGCTGCTTGAGAGGTTGTGGTAGGAGGTCACAAGTTAGGAGACTGGCTCACGGAACTCAGCAGGACCCAGTCAGGAAACAACTGGGGATGGCTCAGTAGTAGTGCACTTGCCTAGTGTGCAGTGCATGGGACCCTGGGTTCAATCTGCAAACTAAAACCATTTTTAAAAAATGTGCAAAGGAGCTCAGGCAAAAACTTTTTTTTTTGGTCTTTTTTTGAGACAGGGTCTTGCTATGCAGTTCAGGCTGGCCTTGAGCTCACTTTGTAGCCCGGGCTGGCCTCGAACTCACAGCGATCCTCCTGCCTCAGCCTCCCGAGTGCTGGGATGACAGGTGTGCGCCACCATACCTGGTTCACCCCTTTTAATTATCCTTCTGAGGATGAAGGGGGAACTGCCATGTACTGACCAGCTGCCGCTCTATGCTGGTGCTGCTGTGGTGCTTTCGGAACACTGCCTTTCTTCATGGTGCCCCACTGGAGTTATTATACAGACAGATTTACTCACATGTCTTCTGAGGCCTTAGCAAACCCAGGCCGCTGCTCGGCCGGCCGCATCTTCCATCACTGCAGTTCTGCACCTGTGCTTGGATTCAGCATCTGTAAGCCTTGCCAGCCCCACCCCAGTTTGTTCCCTCTCAGCTGTCTCAGGTACTGTTCCTTCCACCTGACCCTGCTTTCTGCTCACCCATGTGTCCCTTGTAACAAAATCCCCCTTACCCTGCTGTTGGTTTAGGTCCCGTTCTTTGGGCACCTGCCCTGAACTCTCGTAAGACTCATGTGTGAGGGTCAGGATGGCGTCTTTCTGCTCAGCATGTTATCCCTGCAGCGTAGGGCGTGGTCATACCTGTTGGGTGGATGAACAAGCAGCCTTTGCAAATGGATAACTTCACCCCACACCACATGGCAAGTTAAGTGATGGACCGCACAGTTCAAATGAAGACGAACGCACGGGCCGTGTCCCCCACACTAAGCCTCTCTGGGGCTGCAGCCGTTAAACGCTCTAAGGAGGGCTGGCAGGCAGATTGGGTAATTGAATTGGAGTAATGCACCCAGTTAATTGATTCACTATATGAACATAATGAAACCAGTTTTCCATAAACCTAATCATAAAAGTACTGCTTTTACTATCTTTTGAAAATTGGATTATTTTGATTTCAGACTTAAACAAATTAAAATAAATGGTGCTGTAAAACTGGCAGCTGGCAAATCCAGTGGAGTTACGTGACCTGTTTCTCCTCCAAGGAGGAGACCTGGCCGTTATTTATCTCTTTAGCATCGTTTCGTTTTGCCCTGTATCTCCTCAAAGTCTTTACTCATTTACATAGAAGTCCATACCATTTTGGACTGAGCAGCCCTGCTCCTGTGAGAAATGCTGTGTTCACCCCATTTCTGAGCACTTCTTTGCATGTGCTGGTCTGGGCTTGTGTCTCCTGCTCTAGAGTGTAAGCCTTTTTAGGACACTTAATACCTCGGAGGCCTTCACGCAAACACCAGAATCGCTGGGCCCCGACACTGTTCTGGGCTCATTACTGGGGTTATGTAGGACAGTGTTTTAGAAGGCTGCAGCAGTCAGACTTGCGCCTCAGCTCTCATTCAGTATGAGATAATAAACTGATGACGGTATAGAGCAAGAAACAAATACATGGTAATTATTTTAACTTCCTTGCTCTGAGCCTGCAGAATATGGCTTCTGGTTTAGGTTATTCTTTTATGATGCTTGCAGTTTTCCAGCCCAGGTAGTTATGTCTTTAATTCTTTGAATGAAAGCAGGTCATGGATTTATGGTTTTACCTAAATTAAAGGAAAATGTTCTGCAGGATTAATCAATACCAGTCCCTTACCCCACACCTCCCTGGCCCCAGTCTCTATCTCAGTGCCAGGAAAGTAAGAATTGAACCCAGGGCCTTACACATGATAGGCGGGTCCTGTACCACTGAGCCTGTATACGTAGCCCCACAAAGTC
Source organism: Dinomys branickii (assembly GCA_004027595.1). Taxonomy (NCBI): domain Eukaryota; kingdom Metazoa; phylum Chordata; class Mammalia; order Rodentia; family Dinomyidae; genus Dinomys; species Dinomys branickii. Next base: position 39,402 of record PVLD010003476.1, on the reverse strand, counting down.
TTTAACTTTAAAAACTGGAATAGCTGGGCGTGGTGGCACATACCTGTAATCCCAGCACTCTGGAGGGTGAGACAGCAGAATCACTGTGAGTTCAAGGCCAGCCTGCACTAGGTAGCAAGACCTCGTGTCCAAAAAAAAAGGAATAATTCAGTTCACAGATCAGAAAACAAAGCTCCCCAAATCATGTAGAAGGATTTGTCCCATCTCAGACCAAGTGCTTTAAGAAATAATAACAATAACCTTATGCCATATAAGCTTAGAGCTTAGACTAATTCTTGACCTTTGTTTCCCTCAGCTTTTGCTCCCCTATATTTAGCTGGACACCTCCCAGCCTCCCCTTCCCCCCTGCTTTTCTAATTTAAGCCTTATTTTCCTGAAGTCAGAGCGAGGCTGCATACAGACATTAGTGAATTTTTTACAGTTCTTTTCTGACTGAGAATTAAGAAATGCACATGCTGTGGCCTCCCCTGCTGTGATTACTAGGCGCACCCATGATGCATGACCAGCTGGCTTTCCCTCTGAGGCCAGGAGGGTCTCTAGGCCGAGCACTGGTGCTTACCCGCTTCGGGCCTCCTCACCTTGCCCACTGCTTGCTATGCAAGTTTCTAACAAGATCAAGGTTATTTCCTTCTAGGTGGAGCCTAAAAGTACTTGGAAAGTCGGTGTGGTAACCTCTCACAGGCGCTCTCATTAAGAGACGTTTCAAGAAAGATGCACAAGCAAGCACTTCAGTGTTACTTGAACATAATTAGATAAACTAGAATTTGGATACTAATTAAGCTCAGAACAAAAATGATGTTAAAATGTTCCTAAAGGGTTTTGTTTAAAAAAAAACAAACTTAAAATTAACCCCAGAGCTGGGCTGTTTTACTTTTGCAAGCTTTGTGCAGCCCAAGAGATCTTTTCTTGAGATTCTTGAGGATGCGAATGTTTTGCTGGTGTCAACATCATGTGTAATCAGTGGGCAAGAACTGAGAAGTCGTTGTTGCGGCGGGATGGAGAACTTCTTTCTTTCTAATTCACACAGACACGTCTTCAGCCTCGGAGGATGAGGGCTCTCTGAGACGCCACGCTGCGCTCTCGGCCGCCCTGCAACAGAGCTTACAGAACGCTGAGTCCTGGATCAACCGTTCAATTCAGGGATCGTCCACCTCCTCCTCCGCATCTTCTACGCTATCCCACGGAGAGGTCAAAGGAACCAGTGGGTCTCTAGCTGATGTATTTGCCAATACTCGAATAGGTAGGAGCTGGATCTACTCAAGAAGTCCAAATTATGTTCCATTTGGCACCTGGTATCCAGGAAGCAGTATATGATTTGTGTTAGGTTTTTTATTTGGCCTAAGAGGATATAATCAGAAAGAACATGACAGCCAATGAGGCAAAGAAGGAAACACCAGCAGTACATTTGCTGCAGCCATGATCAGCATGGTCCGCGTTATCGGTGCCTAGTGTTGCCTACCTGAAGCCATATCTGTTTCCATAAACAGTACTCAAGCTGCAGGATGTAACGCCAGTCTGAATATAGGCATAGCTCAGTTGAATATTCCTTATATTAAAAGATACTAAAATATGTAACACCTTAGATTTTCTCAGGATTATGCTGTATGGTCTGTCCAGCAAAAAACATTGAACCTGACCAGTCCTACAGCAGCCAGTATCAGTGAGCCCTTTGTCTGTAGCCCAGAGACTGGAGTTGTCATCCTTGCCGCTGTGATACTGCTGCACCCGGGGTGTGCAGGCCGAGGGTGCTGGTCCCACCAGTTGCTGCCGGCTGCCCGTGCTCCCGTACGAAGTATAGCTTTCGCTTGGCTGTGCTTTATGTTTTTGTTCGTTCTTTAAAGAGCTGTGACATCTGCAGATATGATATGGATCTTTGTTTTTGCTTAATTGGTGAGCACGAAGTGCACTGAGTAATGCACATTAGCATTATGTATCTGTGGCATCTTTCCTTTTCTCCTGTTGTGTTTGGCTGTCTTAGTTTTCTTCTCAGTGACCTTTTTTACTTAACGGATTTCTGAAAAGAAAAAGCTAGAAATGTTTCAGTTTAGGGTTTTTTTTGTTGTTTTGTTTTGTTTCTCTGGTCTTTCTGAGACAGGGTCTCACTGTGCAGTTCAGGCTGGCCTTGAACTTACTTTGTAGCTCAGACTTGTCTGGAACTCACAATGATCCCCCTGCCTCAGCCTCCTGAAGGCTGGCATTACAGACAGGTGCCAACTATGCCCGGCTAGCGTTGTAATTTTTGAGTAAAATAGCTACATGATTACCACAGTGAAAGCCATGTTCCAACTGTGGGCGCTTTGCCCTTTGCTCTTAACTCTGCCCTGTAGTTCGTTGAGCCTGTGAGAGCATCTGTGTACAAATCCACATGCTCCCACTCTAAGCAACGGGGCCGTGGTCGATTTTGTTTCCATATCTGTCTTAAAAGACAACAGTTTTATGTAAAAAGTCTTACCCTAATAAGACCCAATTGTTATTTGCATTTTTGTTAACAAGAGGACTTTATGTGACCACTTTTCTGTTGCTTTCATGACTTTGTGAAAAGTTACTGGTTTAAATTACATGAACTGCCTTATTCAACATTATTGCCTTTTGAATGTTTGCTCTAGAGAGGTAATTCATGTTCCTGATAAGGAAAATTAAACAACACAATAAAAGAAAAATAATCTATAATTCCACTTCCTATGAATGACACATTACCACTTTGGTGCGTATTCTAGGTTATATTTACATATGAATATGTATAGCTATGGTATTGAGTTTACAAAAATGAAGCTGTCTTGAACATAGTTTTCATTAACATCTTTTCTTAGTATTATACCACAGATATCTTTTTTCATAATTGTTCTACATATGATTTTATCATGTACCTTTTTAAAATATACTGTTGTATGACTGTGCCCTGATTTATTTAGTCATTCTCTATTTTAGATATCTAAGGTGTATCCAAATCAAGTGGAGAGGTGCACACCTATAATACCTGTACTTGGGAGGCTGAGGCAGGAGGATTGCTATGAGTTTGAGGCCAGCTTGGGTTACAGAGTTTAAGGTCAGCCTGAACTGCATAGTGGGACCATGTCTCAAAAACTGAAAAGCAGGAACAATGACAACAGAAGTATCCACCTTTTCCATTATGTAGACACTGGACCAAACGTGCTTGAACGTGCAGCCTTTTGCGTTTATCTGCTTATTTTGTTGCGATGTATTACTGTGATCTGTAAATTGACTTGCTAGATTAAAATCTCTCTCTGTTTCTCTCACTCTCTCTTTTTTAAAGTACTGGGATTTGAACTCAAGAAGTGCTAAGCTACATTTCCCGCCTGTTTTGTTTTTGTGCTGTTTTCTTTTATTGTTGTCCAGACTGGTCTTGTAATCCTTTTACCTCAGCCTTCCAAGTAGCTGAGATTGGAAGGCTATACTGCCACACCTGGTCAGAAATGTGCATTTTTAATGCTGTAGTTACCACACTGTCCTACAGAAAGTTATACTGCAATAGGCTTGTGCTTGCCAGGCAGAGTGGTGCATGCTTGTAATCCCAGTACTCAGGAGGCCAAGGCAGGAGGGTCACCAGGAGTTTGAGGCCAGCCTAGGGTACATAGTGAGTTTGAATTACATAGTGAAGTCCTGTCTCAACAAACCAAATTTAAAAAAACCAATCTACTTACCTGTTTACCTGGGCTAGTACATATCAAACTTAAAAAAATATATATTAAACGAGTGATTAACAGACCTGGCAGGCATAGAAACCCTATTGCAAATTGAATTTTTAAAAAATTAAATTTATCATTTTATATATATATATATATATATATATATATATATATATATACTTTTTTTTGGTATTTTGAAATAGGGTCTCAGTTCCTACTTTAGGCTGGCCTTTAATTCACTATAGAGCTTTATAGCATAGGCTGGCCTTGAACTTGCATAATCCTCCTACCTCAGCCTCCTCACTGCTGGTATTATAGCTGTACGCCACCATACCTGGCCCCCAAATTGATTTGATTTGAGGTCTTTTTGTCTTTTTGAGACAGAGTCTCTTTATGCAATTTAGGCTGGGCTTAAACTCACTTTGTAGGGCTACAAAGTGATATACAAAGTTGGGCTTACAGTCATCCTCTTGCCTCAGCCTCCTCCGTGCTGGGGTTATAGGCGTCTGCCACCGTGCCTAGCCCAAATTGATTTTTGAAATTGATTTATATTATGTTTTTCCCTTTTTGATAGTTTTAATGACTTTTCATTATTTTTATATCATATATTTTATTTCCTCTAATTCTCTTTTTCTTATTTCTCCTGATGTTTGTTTTTGTGGTTTTTTTTGCAACAGGGACTCTTACATAACCCAGGCTAGGCCTCAAATTCACAATCCTTCTGCCCCTTCATCTTGAGTTTTTTGTTACATATCTCTGTTGAATTTATCTCTTGTAACTTATATCACTAACTTCAAGCAGGAAAAGCAGTGTCTGTCCTTTACCTGGTTTTCCTTTGCCTAGAAAGTTGAATGATAAGACCCACCCTCAAGGCACTGTTTTGGTTTTCAGCAGGGGAACATTCAAATAAACTGTGATCATGAAGAAGTGTTTAGGAGACTATGACATTAGTAGCCAGTTAAAGTCTTACTTTAGTTTCATTTTCAAGTCAACTTTTATTGATTTTAGGTGCAACTTTTTTATTTTATTTTTGTGACATTGATTTCTACTTGCCCTCTGCTATAGAAAATGTTTTGGCTTGGTTTTGTTGTGGGTTTTTTTTGTTTTTTTTTTTTTTGAGACAATGTCTGACTGTACAGTTCAGGCTGATCTTCAATTCACTCGGTAGCTCAGGCCGGCCTCAAACTCATAGTCATTCTCCTGCCTCGGCCTCCTGAGTACTGGGGTTACAGGCGTGTGCCACCACGCTCACTAGAAAATGTTTTTGAGAAACACTGACCCTGTGATTTGTTCTAAAGCTACCCAAATCTTGAAAATAATAATTTTAGGATCTTGGGCTGGGGATATAGCTCAGTGGAATAAGCGCCTGCCTAGCAAGTGCAGGGTCCTGAGTTCGATCCCCAGTACCGCCAAAAAAAAAAATAAAAAAATAAAAAAAATAATTTTAGGACCTTTATCTATCCTGCCTAACCTCGTGTTTACTCATTATAACTTGCTGGTAGAAGTTTGACTTAAAAGCTTGATAACAGCTAAGGAATGACGTACTTACATAGTTTTTAAAGAAACGAAAAGTGCGAGAGGCGTCTTTTCTCGCTGATAATGTAATATAACTCCAAGTTCTGTTTTCTCCCGCGTAGAGAATCTCTCTGCCCCCCCTGATGTCACCACGACTACCTCCTCCTCCTCGTCGTCCTCAGTGCGCCCAGTGAACATCGACCTGCCCCCCTCTGGCATAGTGAAAGGCATGCACAAAGGAGCCAGCAGGTCCAGCCTCATGGATACGGCGGACGGTAGGGCGCTCTCGCTGGTAGCTAACTGGGGAGCATAAGCTGGGAAATTGAAATTGTGAACAGTAATGGCTCCTGGCAGACAAGCTCAGCCCCTGCAGAGCCGTTGTGTTAGCCTCGTGCAGGAGCTCGTCCAGAGGGCCCCACACGCGTCACACTTGGTCAGTGCTTCCGAGGGAGGCTTTGACCGGAAACCCCAGTGTGGCAGAAGAAAAGAGGACCGCGGCAGAGGAGGGCTCGTAAATGGAACCTAACATCCCGACAGTACCACTGTGTCAGTGCTGTTGTCGTAAAACTTGTCTCTTGGCTTGATGGAAGGAGTGTGAGACTCTGGTCAGGGCTTAGAAATAAAAGCTCATGAGGAAGTTGAGACACTAAAAACACCTTCAAGTCAGGAATTTTAATTGTTAGCACTGTTTTCCCTTATAGGTGTTCCTGTCAGCAGCAGAGTATCCACAAAAATCCAGCAGCTTCTCAATACCCTGAAACGACCCAAAAGGCCTCCGTTAAAAGAATTTTTTGTGGATGACTCTGAAGAAATTGTGGAAGGTAGTAGTAAAAACACCAAAATATGTATTGATTAAAAAAATGTTGTGGGGCGTGGTGGCGCATGCCGATAATCCCAGCACTCAGGAGACTGAGGCAGGAAGATTGTTGTGAGTTCAAGACCAGCCTGGGCTACACAGTGAGCTCAAGGCCGGCCTGAACTGCATAGCTAGACCCTGTCTCAAAAAAAAAAAAAAGACCAAAAAAAAAAGTTTCTTAAGCAGTTACTGCAGGAGGAACAGGATTCTTGGTTCAAAGAGTTTGGAGTTCTGTGCTCTTTCTCCTCAGGCATTTCTACTTTAGATCTCAGGTGAAAGGTGAGGAGGGAGGGAAGGGAAAGGGGGGAAGAGGTAAGGCAGCTATTAAGCAAAAAATTATCTTCCTTAACATGCTCTTGAATTTAGGGTTATCACCAGTGTCTAATTTTCAGTTTCTTTACACTTGCATTTCTCCAGGGTGAGGTATCAAATTCACCCTGAAACACTTGCTGTCTTTTTCATATAATATGGTCCTTTCGTTAGGTCAGCCAATCACACATATATTTGCCTACTACGAGACAATGTGGTAGACAGTGAAAACAGTTCAGAGATTTATTAAGAAGTCACTTCTTTCACATTTGTGATTTATACCAAATGTGTGCTAAATATATACTAAAATGTATACATGTAGAAACAGGAAGCTTTTCAGCAGACACAGGCATTTGGGAAATGGGAAGAAACCAGTCCCCTCTGTGGGGTCAGAGCATTAGCGCTTTATTTAGGAAGCTCGCGACTGAGAATGGGAGGGACGGGTGTGAGTGTGGATAAAATGAGGTGGCCGTTTGAGAATTACTGAAGCTAGGTAATCAGTAGTTCCACCTAATCAAAGCTTTTGTCCAGTAAGAGAGGAATTTCTATTGACAAAACCAGGCCTTGGTGTCTTTGTAGTTCATGTTCATGTCTTGAGTCAAACAGCAGCACCTCCCAACCCCGTTCTCATACTAGAAGTTGAACTGATGGAGTGAAGTACATCTTCAGCTCTTTTGAAATTTGTTTTATTTTTAAACAGGGTCTCACTGAGTCACTAGGTTTCCCAGGCTGGCTCAAGACATATGATCCTCCTGCCTCAGCCTCCTACAGTGTTAGAATTACACCTATGTCCTATCACTCCCACATTTTTCTCCCTAGTTTTGGAGATTGAATTAAGCCCCTCACACTGACCTATATCCGCATCCCTTTTGATTTTTTTTAAATTTGAGACAGAATCTCACTAACTTTGCTAAATTGTCCAGGCTGAGTTCAAACTTGCAACCCTCCTGCCTCAGCCTCACACAGTGCTGGGATTTAAGGTATGTATCACCACACCTGATTTAATAGTAGCTTTGATCACATTAGACAGTTAATGGAATTGGGCAGCTCAGTTCATGCAGCAGAAAACAAAAAGCAACCTGACATGTTTTGATCTTTTTTCTTTTCTTTCTTTTTTTGACTTTTTGAGACACAGTCTCACTATGTGGTTCAGGCTGGCTTTGAACTCACAAGGTAGCCCAGGCTGCCTCAGACTCATGGCAGTTTTTCTGTCCTGTCTTGTTTTGTTTTTATAACAACCTGACATGACAGTTTAAGATGAGGTGGTGTCTCCTAGGAGACACTAAACTCACTGAACTGTGACATCTTTCTTGATGCACTGTTGTCCTCACACTGTAACAGCCTTCCTTGTCTTCTTAACATTGTTTATTGACCTGGCAAGTAGGGTGGAGGTTTTATAGGAATCATATTTGAACAATTTGCATTGGCAGAATGGACAGCATTCTAGTAGTTGCAAATAGACAACTTTTGCTTCTGTGATTGGTTGCAACTTTTGGAAAAGAAAAATAGGAATATGTCTTAGAACTTTCATAGACTGTACCCAGAGCCCGCATTGAGCCCAGTGCAGGATAGCAGTAATGCAGACATTTGTATCCAGAAAGCCATGCCTACCACATACAGTTTGTATATAACACTAAAATTATTGAGAATCACCATAGTTTTTAAACGTTTAAATGAATTAGTCTGGGTTGCATGCCTGTAATCCTAGTATTTGGGAGGCTGAGGCAGGAGGATCGTTGCAAGTTCGAGACCAGCCTGGGCTACAAAGTGAGCTCAAGGCCAGCCTGAACTAGATAGCGAGACCTTGTCTCAAAAAGATTTAAAAAAAAAAAAAAAAAAAAAAAAAATTTTTTTTTAAATAAATAAATAAATGCATTAAACTTAGAGCCTGCTAATACACAAACTAGAAGGACAGCAGAGACTTTATCCAGGCAGCGAATCAGAGAGTGAGGCTGTTGCTCAAGCTTGGTACCAGTAGAAGAATGACTCAGGACCCTTGAAGTAAGCTTCCCAAATCTTCATTCTGTTCGGCTGTAAAGCACTGTTTCCTCCTTACTTTGCCCATCTAATACTTGCTGCCTCTGTCCCTCGCATATGTCCCTCTTACCTGGCCCACTCCAGCTCTTCCACGTGCGCACTGTGCCCTTCCTCTCCCAGAAAGTGCCTTCGCACCCCGCTCCCGTTGCCCCGCCTCTGGCGGAGTGCGGAGGCCCCCAGGCGTGCTTGGTGCTCAGGCAGGTCCATATCAGGCACATGGGTGTTTGTTCAGAGGACGAGACCTGCAGCATTTTTCTCAGTGTTTGTCACATTCGGTGTACATAAGTAGCGCATACTTGACTATTTGTTCCATGATTATCTTTCCATTTATGAAAATGTAGGATTTGAAAAATTATTTGGATAATGTTCATTGCAGAAAAATTAAGAGAACTTTAGTATCTGTATCAAAGAATACAAAGCATTATTCACCTGCAGATCTCTGTCTGGGAATAACCATGTTAATCTAGCTTTTATGTATTGTTTTTTTTTTTTTTTTAATTCAGTTGAAATCAACTTACCACTGAAGTGCCCTCTGTGTTTTAGGCACTGGAGGTGGTAAGGGGAGCAGGAACTGTCGAGGTAGCACTACAGCTCATAAAAAGTGTTTACAGCTCTTAGGTGTTTACAGCTTCCAGTAGGCACTGTGACAGACAGACTGAGACCAGCACACCTCAGTAAGCCACAGGTTTGGGAGGCAGATTTACAGCTTGATTCATGCTGGTGGGCTTGGCTGGGACCCTGCATCAAAGAGCCACGCCCCCAACTCTCAGGGAGCAGGATCTTTATAGCATTTACAACCAAGTATCAGGTACAAGAACAGGGTATTTGCCATTAGTTGATTGGACACAGAGTTTCACTGAATTTTACCCTCTTACCATACAGCGAAGATAGGGACAAGAGGTTCCATCAGTGGGTGCAGGAACACAGAAGCAACAGAGAACAAAATGCTTATTGGAGGCCGGGAAGAGGGGTGCTGAAGGGCAGAGGCGCCTGTCTGGGAGCAAGCGTCCTTGCTGCTGTAGAACCATTCCCTCCCTCAGGAAGCCCTCGGTCTCGCGGGGCGGGGTGCGCACAATGGCAGCTGTGCACCCTGAGTGCTTTCTCAGGGATGGCCGCTGCGCAGTGTGGGGCCTGCGGGAAGGAGCAGTTCCCTCAGGGCGCAGTCAGGGCCGGTTCCAGGGAATGTGCTTTTGGAGCCAGTGCAGGGATGAGTGCACGTTCCCCAGGAGGCAAGGAGAGCATCGTGTGAAATGTGTGCAAACGAGGAAACGAAATGGTGGGGCTGCCTGTTACCTGCCTGAGTCTAACAATGAGCCTGTAGTATAACTGTTACTGTCCCCATGTTATAGATGGAAGCAAAGCTCAGGCACATGACTTTGCTTAGGGGGATACTAGTAAAAAGTGAATGTAAAATTGGATTTCCTGATTATAGTTTAATGCTTTTTCACTAAACATAACCTGGTGCTGTGGAGCCTGGCTGTGCAACACTGGATATAAAGTGTAAAGCATCAGAAAAAGGGTTACTGGTGATTGTGAACTCGCTGAAAAGAAATTCACACTTCGTGTTTTTCTGTGTGCAGGGCCAGGATTTGTTTATTGCATAAAACGTGTTGAATATGATTACACCGTTAGGTGGGAAATTGAATTAAGGCCCAGTTTATAGATCACTGTAACCGTGTACTTTCTTTTCTTAAAGGTAGTTTACATAGGATCAATACAAAGAGAAAAGGAAGGTGTGTTTGCGACTGGGATTGTTTGTTGGTACTGGGTCTTATTTCGCCTCATTTCTTTTTGGTGTAGTGCCTCAGCCAGACCCCAACCAGCCCAAACCGGAGGGCCGGCAGATGACGCCTGTGAAGGGAGAGCCCCTGGGCGTCATCTGTAACTGGCCACCTGCTCTGGAGTCGGCCCTGCAGCGCTGGGGCTCCACACAAGCCAAGTGCCCCTGTCTGACTGCCCTGGATGTGACAGGGAAACCTGTTTACACGCTCACCTATGGTGAGTGTGCTGGAGTCCAAATCCCCCCATTTGCTAACAGCTCCTCACAGTCAGGGCTGGTATTTTTGTCTTGATATTTAGCATTTGTTGCTCATTATGTTTCAAAGGATCTTTGCAATTATTTAATAGGATCTTAAGTTCTAAGGAAAGCTTTTGTCTGCAAGCACTAACATTTGAAGACTGCAAAGAGACTAGATCTGTTGATACTATACTTTTGAAAGGATTTATTTAAAAAGTTTAGTTAGTATTAATAATGAATGGAGAAAATCAAGTTGTTTTATCTAAAACTTCAAACAGTGCTTTTTTAAAAAACTTGGTCTTGCATTTTTCTCATAATAGGCGCAAGTTCACTAATGAACAATGAATCCGTATGTTTCCATTTAAGTTTGCATCTGACCTTTTACTTTATTTAATTTTTTGGGATACTGCATCAAACCCAGTGCCCGGTACATGCTAGACAAACACTGTGTAACTAAGCCACATTCCCAGCCCTGAACGTTTTTTCTTTTTGAAATGTATTCCAAAAAAAATGGAGTCACTCTTAGTTTATGAGATATTTATTTGTTTATTATTTGTTTTTTGAGACAGGGTCTCACTATGTAATTCAGGCTGGCTTTGAACTCACGGTAGGCACCACCATGCCCAACATGAGTTTTTTTTTGTTTTGTTTTTTTTTCTTCCTATGTCTTTTGTCTTTTGTCTTTTGTCTTTTTGAGACAGGGTCTTGCTATGCAGTTCGGGCTGGCCTTGAGCTCACTTTGTAGTCCAGGCTGGTCTTGCAAGGATCCTCCTGCCTCAGCCTCCTGAGTACTGGGATTATAGGTGTGTGCCACAACACCTAGCAACATGAGATCTTATACTAGTTTATTCAAGTAGATTCCTTTTACTCTTTCCTTATAGCACTAGACTGAAAATAGTTTTTGAGGAAAATTAAATTTCTATTTAAAAAATGTAAGGTTGATCTAGTTTAAGCCTTGAATGTTCCTGTTAAGTAATTTGTTTGTAAAAGTAGTAGCTATTTAGAATAGCACGATTGGGCCAGGGAGATAGCTCAGGGAAACAGTGCCTGTCTGGCAAGCACAAGGTCCTGAGTTTGATTCCTGGTACCAAAAAAGCATGATTTCTTTTTCCTAAGAGTAGCTAGGGATCGAGGTAAGAAGGAAGGAAAAGGATTGATTTTTGTTTTTTTCTTTTGACCGAAAGAGTTTACCATTCATCTCAAAAGTTGAATATTAATTTCATCTGTATAATAGTCCATTTTCTTTTCTTTTCTTTTTTTTGTCTTTTTGAGACAGGGTCTCGCTATGCAGTTTAGGCTGCCTTGAGCTCACTTTGTAGCCCAGGTGGTCTCGAACGTGCATCAATCCTCCTGCCTCAGCCTCCCGAGTGCTGGGATTGCAGTCACGTGTCACCACCCCAGTTCCCATTTCCATTTCATTGTCATACAGTAGTATGGAATGTTGACTCATTTTGAGACCTGCCTTTTGCTTTTCAGTTACCTGAATTATCTGATAGACTCTGTTGAGTTCTTTAGGAAATGCTTAGGATAGAACTAGTCTTCTGTTTTTCAGTCCTGTGGAGGGAAAAGTTATTTTCCTTCCTTTAAATGTGATTAGCTCACATCAAATTATTTCTAAGGATATTCATAGGAAGTCAGAAAAAAATGAAATATTATATAAACCAAGGTAATCTGTTTTTGTTTCCAGGCCGGCCTGGCCATTACAAACTGGGATGAATATGAAGCTTGTTGGGACTAGGGCTGAGTCTGTAGTGGGGGTGAACTGAACGCTGTGCTGCTGAAATCCGCCTGTGATTTTTCTATGACTTCTTTTTCTCCTTTTTCCAGGAAAGCTGTGGAGCAGAAGCTTAAAGCTGGCCTACACTCTGCTTAACAAACTGGGGCCCAAAAGCGAGCCTGTGCTAAAACCTGGAGACAGGGTAATTGGGATTCAGGGTTTTAGTTTATTTCAGTTTTTTACCTTTTTGGATTTTTGAGACAGGGTCTTGCTATATATATAATTCAGGCTGTCCTTGGACTTTCTGTGTAGTCCCGACTGGGCTTGAACTCACCATTCTTCTGCCTCAGCCTCCCTACTCAGCTGTGTTTTGGGTTTAGAATGGTGGCATTTATTGTTTTCTTTCTTTTTTGTATTTTTGAGACAGGGTCTCCTATGCAGTTCAGGCTGGCCTTGAGCTCACTTTGTAGCCCAGGCTGGTCTCAAACTCACAATGATCCTCCTGCCTCAGCCTCCCGAGTACTGGGATTACAGGTGTGCGCCACCACGCCCAGCTCACGGTTCCTTTTCTGAAGCTGTTCATTTGTAAACTCTTGAGGACTAATGAGAGAGAAATCTAAATCTTCCTGGAAATAAATATTTCAATATTTAGACAATAAAAGTAGCAGTAAAATGTACCACTGATTTCTTTATAAAATGCCTCATAAAACTTTTTAAGCAATTTTCTCTCATTTTTTTGTGGGAAGGGAAAGAGATTTATGTTACTTCCCAGAAAGAGGAAGTGACATTTTATGTAATTAGAAGCGGCAGGCCACCGCACTCACGCTTGCCTGTGGCCGCCCTCACTGCAGGGCGCTGCTTTGTCTGGTTTTATTTGGCCAAGACTTGCTCTGCAGAGCCTGTTTCTTTTCCTGCCTTTAATAAAATTTCATTACTATTTTTTTTAAAAAGAGTGACATCAAGTTAAATTTCAAAACATTTTTCGAAGGTCTTTTCCTATTTATGACTTTAATATCTGTTCCTTTTTTTTTTTTTTTTTTCCGGTACCGGGGATCGAACTCAGGGCCTTGTGCTTAGCGGGCAAGCACTTACACCACTGAGCTATACCTCCAGCCCTATTTATGACTTTATAAATAAGATTATTTCTACAATCAGACATTACTTTTCATTTGGAATTTGTGTAATACCAACAATGTAACAGACTTTATAGAGCTTCATGATGATAGAATCAAGTAAATTACCCTGGTAACATATTTTCTACATTTCGGCAGTATGGCTTGTAGTTACAGATGTGACACTTGAGTATTTCTTGTGCCTCATTCAACCCTCCTGAGAAGATGGTGTATCTGCCTGAGTGTCAGCATGGACACTGTGCATAGAGGGAAATTATCTGAAAGCCTATGACGTGGAAATGTTATAGCTCTCGGAAAGTTTTCAGAAATCCAGACTGAACTTCCCTCAGGAGTCGGTTAAGAGAATCTGAAGTCCCGGGTGGTGGCGCACACCTGTAACCCTCACTCTCGGGAGGCTGAGGCAGCTGTAGGCTCAAGGCCAGTCCAAACTGCATAGCAAGACCCTATCTCAGAAAACCAAAAAGAGAGAGTGACAGAAACAGAAAGCAGAAGAAGGGAAAACAAGAACTCGGTGATAGGCGTAAGTCTGAGTGTTACTCTGAATATCCAAACCAGATAACAAATGGCTTCTGTTGTTTTTGCATTCCTTCAGTAAATTTTGGAAAGTTAGTTATCCTGGTAATGTGAAGCAAGTGAGATCCCAAGTTTGAACGTAGTGTAGAGGTTGGCTTCCATCTCACAGTGACCCTTCTGAGTGCTGGCATTACTGGCATGTGCCATCTTGGCTGGTAGGGTTTTTTTTAATGGTACCAAGGATTGAACAGTGATTCCAGGACCTTTGCACCAAACTATACTCCCAGTCATTTGTAAGTAAATAAATAAACAAACAAACCTCATTTACTCATTCATTCATTTGGCTTTATAAGGCAGGGTCTCACGGTGTAGTTTGGGCTGGCCTTGAAGTCACTGTGTGGCCCAGGTTGGCCTGGAACTCACTACAACCCCCTTGCCTCAGCCTCTAGAATGCTAGGATTGTATAGGCGTGCACCACCGTGCCTGGCTGTGTTTCAGATTTGAGACAGGGTTTCCCAGGTCATCCGCGCTGGGCCTGCACTTGTGTCCCTTTCGCCCCAACCTCCCAGAGCGCTGGGATGACAGCTGCGCGCTCCCACGCCCGCTTCACTGTTCATCTTCGTTAATGAATTAACTTCATATCCCTAATGGTTCCTCTCCATAGTATGTGCATTTCTTACAAAATGCCTTCATGTGAGAACACTTGCTTTGTGGGCTGATTAGGGGTTAGTGCAACGAATTAAAGGGCAAGAGACCTTGTGTGGCCGCGAGGTGGTAATTGAATCAGTCGGCACTTGTAGACGCCTCTGAAATGAGAAGCTTATTCTTTAGTGTGCTGTTCTGTCTAGAGAAAACCATTATGTTCATGCCGTTGCCTCAGCAGTGCACTGAAGTGAACAGCTCTCGGTGTCCTAAGTACCATTTAGGGTCAGTTGTTTACTGCTAAATCTCCAGCAGAATTAAATGAAGAATTCTTATGTAACGGTAATTAATACATGTTTATTTCTCAAAGTCTATAATGTAATCATGGAAATGATGGAGATACTTTCAATTGTTGTGTTCAATTTTCTAGTTTGATTTGTTGTGCTTTTGGTAAGAGTGGCATTGAGAGTTAATGCCCCTCTGCTATGATTGTCTTTATGAATTTTAGGTAGCCCTGGTTTACCCCAACAACGATCCAGTCATGTTTATGGTAGCTTTTTATGGATGTCTCCTCGCAGAAGTGATTCCAGTGCCTATAGAGGTACCACTTACCAGAAAGGTAACATTGCTAAATGTGGGGGTGGGGAGTTGTTCTGTTTTTTGAGACAGGGTCTCCCTATTATAGTTCAAGCTGGCCTTGAACTTGCAGTAATCCTCCTGCCTCAGCCTCCCTAATGCTGAGACTATAGGCATGAGCCATGTCTGGCAACACTGCTAAATCGAAGCCCAGGTTGACATGACAGACATTTGATTCTTGTTGGATTGATTTGACCCCACCATGACATTAACAACAATCTTGCCGTTATCTGAAATACTCAGCTTCACTTTTTAAATTCACAAAATTTATAGAAAAATTGTGTGTTTTAAAAATAACATTTCTAGCTGAGATAAAATGTTCTGTACCTTAATGTAGTTTTTGTATGTAATGTATTGTATATCATTTTTAAAAAGATCACACTTGTCAATAATTTCTATTCACAGAGAGTACTGCTCTTGTTTCAGAGGCACTTGTAAAGGGGTTTCCTTTGGCCGTGTTGTATGACCTAGGTTTCCATGTAAGTGGGAGGGTGGTATGTTCCTATCCTGGAATTACAGGCTTCTACCTTAACAGCATATCATCCCTGTTGAAAGAAGGGTGTGTAACAGTTCCGTACTGAATTATTTCTCCATGAACTCCTTCTACCAAATTTTTCTAACAGTTTATTACTGAGAGTTGATGTTAGTGACGGATATGGTAGAGACAGTAGATTTATAAGAAAAAAATTACTTCTTGAGGTGAATTAAGAAGCACATTGGTCACATCCCCGACAGGGTATTTCTCAGTTGGCCAGGAGATCGCATGGCTCTTGGGGCAGCGTTTGTGCAGTTCCACAGGTCACCTCAGGGCCCTTTGAATGGAGACACTTCAGATGGCATCTTTTGTTGTCTGGCCGCCATTATTTGAAGGCTTAACTCTACCTCCAATACCTTCTTTAAAATTGAACAATAAAAGGAATAAGCGGATTTAGTGTTTCCACCAACTTTCGTACGTGTGGCATCTGCTTGCATTATTTATTTTGTTCTGATATGAATTGGTTTCTCTTGGATGTGGGGGTGGAGTTAAGGGAAAGTCAGCGTTTACTTTATTTCCCTAAGAGAATCATTGCTAGCCCTTGGTTAAAATGGTCTTATCTGCTGGTAGGATTCAAAATTAGCACTGATGGGTTAATAAAATAATGTGGTTTACACTTAGGAAGTGGTTATATTGTAGAAATTATTTGGAAGATCATACTGTCCCTGGACTTCGACTTTGCCACCATTTGGTGGGCTCCATGAACATTGCCGCACAAATGCCAGAGCATTAGGAAGAGTCGATTTGCGGCCTGGTGTGCTCACTTCCTCCCCCGCCATGCGCTCTGTCTGTTGTCCACAGGACGCCGGAGGCCAGCATATTGGCTTCTTACTAGGGAGCTGTGGTACTGCCCTGGCACTGACCAGCGAAGTGTGCCTGAAGGGACTGCCAAAAACCCAGAGTGGAGAAATTGTGCAGTTTAAAGGTGATTAATGTTTATATGGAGATTCTCAATTAAAAGTTAAAATTTAGTCCCTTAATTAGCATTTTAACTTAGTAACAGCTAAGTACTTTATGTATTGTCACAATCTGATGAAGTAGGTGCTATTTTCCCCATTTTACAGGTGAGAAAACTGAGAAACAGAGAGGTTAAGTAACTTGCTCAAAGTCACAGCTAATAAACGGCAGAGTGGCTGTTTGAACCCAAAATCTGTGTGATTCCACAGCTCACCCTTAACCTTTGGATGATTAGAAAAAGCCACCACTTTGTACATTAAAGGTGCCTGCTCCGTGCACAGGCAGTGAGAGGGTAGACTGCTAAGCGCAGTGAGCTCCCGCTGCCAAATGGGCCTCCTAGCTGTCTGTAATGTCAGGGCCTGGCATTAGCGTATGAAACGGTTGTATTTTTGAAAGAAGGTATAGTTGGTGATATATCATTGAAAATATGTAAAAGCATTTCACTGTAAAATTGTTGGTTTGGTTTCTTGACGTGTAACACATGACCGACCCAGTATGGACGCTTCTTGATGACTGAAGCAGTTTGGTTTTCACTTCGGGTGTGGTTTAGGTTGGCCCCGGCTCAAGTGGGTTGTGACAGATTCCAAGTACCTTTCCAAGCCTCCTAAAGACTGGCAGCCCCACATCGCACCTGCCGGAACGGAGCCAGCGTACATTGAGGTAAGTCCCAAGGCTGGGAACATGCTTTCTGGCTGTCCTGTGGCCTTTGCCACAGTTCTAACATTAGAAGGTCTTCTTGCTTTGTGAGATTTCTGTGTTATGACTTAGAAAATGTGTGTGGTAGATTCTCTATTCTATTTTGATCATAAGTACTCAAGAAAGGCACCAAAAGTTGACTCTCCATATAAGAAAGTTACCAAAGACTTTCAAGAATTATAAAGACCTTAAATGATTTACTGGCCGAGAAATTTCTCTGCTGTTTTTATAGGGGAGTTGGGAACAGGGTAGTGGAGGAAGAGGGAAAATAGCTTTGGCTGAAGACAAGTTCAACGGATGGAAAGTAAGAACGAGAAGAAACGGCAGCCAGAGGTTTTGGTGTTGAACATCCGCTTGGGTGCTCTGTTGGCTGCATGCTGGGATTGCAGGGCCAGATCTGACTGCGCATGGGCACTGCGCCGGGTGCTTCAGACGCGCTGTCTCCTTCAGTCCTCCGCACATACCCGTGAGGCCTGGACTGTCATGAAACCTGGTTCATAGATGAGGAGGAGACAGAGACTTGCAGAAGTTAAGTAGCTGAGGCCACACGAGCTTGGGTTCTCCGGCTCTGAAGCTGTTCCTTCGACCCTTTTGCGATCTGCTTAAAATACGTGCTTATCAGTTGATTGCTGAATTAATAAGAAAGTCAGAAACTTTTTAAAACATGAGGGGAAAAATCACCCCGTTGCATGCTGTGTTGGATGACAAGCATAGACAGCTTTGGCTGTGAAAGAAAGCGGGCAGTGATTTTGAGAGCCACTGGAGTAGTATCACGTATGCAAGGATTGTTTTTAGGGATAGAAGGGAATTGAGCTTTTTTTAAAGTCAGGTAGATACGCAGTTAAAATATCACATTTAGTGATCACCTTCCTGTGTCTGTCATCTGTCAGTGCTGACACAGTTCCTCATTCCATTCACTAACGTTCTAGCCAGTGCTCCTGTTCCCTGGCCCGTTGGTCTCTCCTTTTCAGGCTTCACTGATGTCCTCCTGAAAGGTGAGGAGCCCTTGCACTGCTCTCTGGCCTCACGCAGAGCCGGCTGCGCGCTCTATTTCTAGGCGCCTGCTATTCTGAGTTAATTGGGAATTCTTACTTTAAGACCTCCTATTATCCCCAGGATTCTCCTAGTGAGTTTAAAATAGACTGTTGGTAAAGGGAGCTCTTGAGGAGTTGTCAGCAGGAGAGTAATGAGGAGGACTCTGTTGTGAAAAGGTCTGTCTTCCCTCTGCAGTCGCCCACATGAGCTCAAGCGCCAAGTAGCGGCAGAGAGGGAAACACAAATCGGTAATTAGGAAGGAAGTAGGACAGCCAGCACTTAGCTGAATGACAGTGGAGAGGGAGAAGGGAGGAAAGCTCGGGACTTTTCGTGGGCACCTGGGTCGGTGGCAGCACCCTTCACTAGAGAGCATAGCAAGCGTTAGCGTGGGCGGGGAGGCGCGCTGAAGCAGAGAGGCGGGCATGCTGGCCTCACAGCACCAGAGGTCCTTGGGGGCACTTGGCACTGCGAACCCAGGTCTCGGAAGGTGACGACTGGGGATTGGCGCTAACGAGGTGCTGATGGATGAAAAGGCCAGGCGGGAGAAGAGGCGATCACTGATAGGGAACCTGGAGGAGGAGGGGAGATGCCGCAAAAGCCAAGGACGGGGCAAGTGCCGGAGCGGAATAGCGAAAGCCGGGCGCGGGGCGCGCACCTGTAACCCCAGCACTTGGGCCGAGGCAGGAGGGTCGCTGCAGGTTCGGGCCAGCCTGGACTGCACAGCAAGACCCTGTCTCAAAAAAAGAAAGCAAGATACATAGAGTTACACATTTTCTATGATGAGTATGTTCATTATGTATATCGAAATTGTACCAACAAACTGAATAATAACAAAGTAGTGAAATATTTTAGAAAAGTGTGCTTAGATCAAGCATGCAAAATGTCTTTCAGTGTTAACAGTCAGAAAGCTTATGCCTGTCTCAGCCCTTTGGCTAAGACCAAGGGTGTATCTGTGCTTACCAGTTTAATACCAGATGTGCCTTCTGTCAGTGACAGCGTGGTGAGTGGAGTTCTGGAGCTGGGAGACAGGCTCAGAGCTGGCTGCAGCCTCGCTCCGCACGGACCTGGAGTAGCAGTGCCTCCAGGAGCAGTGGGTCCCCTTGGGGAAACAAAGGGGAGAGAAGCTGATGACTCCATGAAAAGCAGCAGAGATGGAGCAGTTAGTATGAAGAGCAAAGGAGTGAATCGGCCACTCATTTCCAGGGTGCCTCCTGTGAAACTGGGTGCCTCTCATGGGCAGGGAGCACACCATGCACACCTTGAACTCCGCAGTGCCATGTGCGGCATGTTGTATGACATACCCCACTCACTCCGTACCTGTGGGTTCTACGTGAGGGCTCAAAACTGAAATACTCAGAAAGAAAGCGCATCCCTGCTGGCTGTGCACAGACTTCTTTCTTGTCGTTCCCTCCTCAATGCAACCGCTCACTTAGCGTTTACTGTGTGTTAGGTGAGCTGAGGAGCATAGAGACAGCAAGTCCAGAGGAAGGTGTTCATAGGTCATTTTACGTAAGGGGCTGAGCCTCTGTCCGAGGAGCGTGCTGGGACGGAGCCTCATGGACACTGAGGAGCGACTGTGTTTGCGGTTCATGGGGCTAAGTCACTCGCTTTAGCTTTTTTGCAGCCACTTCACACTGATGACTAAACTTTTAAGTCTTTTTCTCACATACTGTTTTGAGCTCTGCCCTCCTCCCCTTCCCTTTGTTGTAAGAGTCTGGGATCCGAGCACGTAGCCTTAGTCAGTGTTTACTTTCAAGACGTTAAACTCTGCCTATTGTGATAGTTTCTCTTGGTTTTATTCCTGGATTCTAATTTTATTTAAATTAACTCATTTTGTCATGTTGCTTACATTTTGTTTTTGTTTTCTTTTTCTAGTATAAAACCAGCAAAGAAGGGAGTGTAATGGGAGTTACCGTGTCCCGGCTTGCAATGTTGTCGCACTGCCAGGCTCTGTCCCAGGCCTGCAATTACTCTGAAGGTCAGACCTTGTCCCACGACTGCCCGTTGTCAGCCCAGCTCTGTGGGACTCGGAGCAGGGTGCCCGGTGATTGGATGTCATCAGTGACCACATGCAGAGGGAAAGCTCTAAGACACATTCTTTGCTTGCTTCTGTTTTCTTGTTTTTCACAAATAATTTAATGTAAATTAAAGGAACTAAGTGGGTTAACCAGTTGTGTAAAGCATGATTTCTAGAGCATGGAAATATAAAATCATAATTGAAACCATGTGTTTACTAGCCGTGGGATCACAGGTATCTGCATTTTCCCGCATGTACAGAGCTGACAGATATAAAGAAATTTAGTTACCAGAAGGTACAAATTAAAATACAACACAGTGCTCTGTAATGTCAGATTATTTTGCTTTAGAATGTTTTCTGAAATATTAATGTTTTGGTGTTTCATTTTTCTTTGACAAAATGAAACTAGTTAATACGTTTTCATTTTCGAGCAGAATTCTTTGA
The DNA here is from genome assembly GCA_004027595.1 of Dinomys branickii. Lineage (NCBI taxonomy): Eukaryota > Metazoa > Chordata > Mammalia > Rodentia > Dinomyidae > Dinomys > Dinomys branickii. The sequence goes on along the minus strand of PVLD010003476.1, from coordinate 18,696 downwards.
TGAAATATATCATAAAATATGTATATACATAATGAAACAATTAAAATGGCCTAAAATGGAGATGGATTTAATTATACTGTAGTTGTATAATGGATTATGCCTTAAGGCACTAAAAGTCAAGTTCTTGAATATTAAAATAGGGAGAAATGGTTCCAATATCCCCCCAGCCTCCTTTTTTGAGACAGGGCCTTACTATGTAGTTCAGACTGGCCTAGGTTGACCTCGAACTCACTGTGTAGCCCAGGTTGGCCTTGAACTCACAGTAATTCTCCTGCCTCAACCTCCAGAGTGCTAGGATTATAGGTGTCCACCACCATACCCAGTTCAATAGATACATTTTTAAATGAAAAAAAAAAAGATCCATCTGTACCAATTTTGATATGTTCGATATAACATCTCTCTAGAAGTACACCAACATGTTTAGTTTTTGTAAGAAAGAGACTTTTTATAATTATTTACAAAAATTCCAAAATTTCTAAAATGAGTGTTTCTAGCCAGGCACGGTGGCACATGCCTTTAATCCTGGCACTTGGGAGTCTGAGGCAGGAGGAATGAAATTTTTGTTTGTTTGTTTGTTTGTTTGTACCGTGAGTCAAGCTCTGGGTGCTTGTCAGCAGGCACTTATGCCATTGAGCTGTATCCCCAGACCTTAACGGAGGAACATGCCAAGTTCAAGGTCAGCCTGGTACATAGTGAACTCAAGGCTACCCAAATTATATAGTGATGCCTTCTCTGAAAAAATATATGTGAATGAATGAATGAATATCTTCCTTATAATAGGAAGAACAATACCCCTTGAATCCAGGCACAGGGTACACATCAGTAATCCAAGTTATTCCACAGACTGAAGCAGGAGGATTACCTCATGTTTAAGGCCGCCTGGAACAGGTAGCTAGACCCTGTCTCAGAAAGAGCAGCTGGGCATGGTGGCACAAACCAGTAATCCCAGCATTTAGGAGGTAAGGCAGGAGGATTGCCATGAGTTCGAAGCCAGCCTGGGCTACATAGTGAGTTTAGGGTCAGTCAGAACTGTACGAGACCCTGTTTCCAAAAACCCCAAAGAAACAAAAACCTTTCAAAAGTGTCTGTGATAAGGAGTTTCTCTGCAGTGTCTGTTCTGACAGTGTCGCCCTATTTTTGACCCTCAAGCCAGTGGCCAGTGCCCTCCAGCAACCAAAAGACCCTAAGAACTCACGGTCAAAATGGGGGATGGGGGAGTACTGAGAAGTGAACTCAGGACCTCGCGCTTGCCAGGCAGGTGCTGTGCCCGCTGAGCTATCTCCCCAGCCTAGTCATTACTCAAAAAAACATTAAATCATTTGTTTAGTAGAGGTGAAGGACACAATTTTGCTGCTTAATGCTAAAGATGATTTCCTTGTTTTTTTCCTTATTTTTTCTGTTTTAGGAGAAACAGTAGTAAACGTTTTAGACTTTAAGAAGGATGCGGGGCTGTGGCACGGCATGTTTTCGGTAAGCTGCCCAGAGCTCAGGCCTTTGGGGCAAGCTGTGTTTAAGATCAAGGCCAGCGCGCTGCATGAGGTGGAGCATCTCACAGCACTTGTTTGGCATTTAAGCTCCCAAAAGATCAGTGACGCTTTCCAGACAGCGTCCCGCATTCCTGTGGACACGCTGTGTGAAGGGCCACCTTGCTTACACTGTGTGCCGCCTCCAAACAAGGGAGCCGGAGGGAGCTGCGTGTATCTCCCTAGTAGAGGAGCCATGAGGTGCTGGGGGCATTGAAGAAAGGTGACTTCCTCCTGCGCCAGATGACTTCCCCTGGGCACCAAGGCAGTTTTTCTGTGGTCTTTGGAAAATAGTTAAGCTTTAGCCATGAAGAGCTTTGAGGGGTGGAGCAGAGGCAGAAGAGGGGACATTTCATACCTGTGTGTAACATGCCACTTGGGAGAGAGAAGAAACACAGGAGCCTGGAGTTGAGAGGACCTTAGCATCTAGCGTGTCCTCCCTTAGTACCGCAGGCTGCTCGGGGAGAGGGTGAGGCGCGAGGGAAGGAGAGGAGGGTCCCCTTTTGTCCGGGGATGCCCCACCCCACTGTAGGAGGAGCTTTATCCCTTGAGTGTAGCTACTGTGTACCTCAGTCTTTCTGATTTCCTATTTTTTTATCAAAAGTTAACAAAACCCTTTTTATAGTTGAGAGGATTCTCCTTTCTTTTATACAAAATGCACATTTAAGCACCTGTGTGAACTGGCTATACAAGCACTCGTGGTGCTGAAACCAGAGTTTCTCACCAGAGGCAGAAACTTGATGCAGGCAGGGGTGGTGTCCCGGTTCCTGGGGGCCCCTTGAGTGGTTAGTGATGTGGCTGGTCTGAGTACCAACCCGTGGGAACTCTGCTTGCCTCAGTCTCTGGGAGCAGGACGTCCTAGAGGTGTTAGATCTGGAGACAGGACGGGAACCAGGTTGTACGGTGCTCACTCCCTCCGCCTCCTGGCCACACGCTTCACAGGTCTAGGCAGGAGCGCCCCTCAGAGGTGGGGCGCCTCTGACCCTCACCTTGTAGCAGCCCCAGCGTGGCTGTGTTGGACACACTTGGGTGGAGGGCAGGTCAGCTGCCCATTTGCATTAATAAACGACTGCCCTGTGAGCCGGCCATACTGCTTTACTGCATGTTTCTTTGGGAATGTATCAGATTAGTAATTGTGATTGTCTCTGTGGGAGGGAGGAGGGAATTAGAATAGAGAATGGGTATTAAGGAACTTCAGTCCTATCATTAATAACTCAAGATTTTTTTCAAAGAACATGCGTTAAAATTATAACAAAATGTCAGCTCAGTTTGGAAATGCTACAGTATGTACTGGTGTTGATTGCTTTTTGTTTCTTTGCTTTTCAGAATGTAATGAATAAGATGCATACAATTAGTGTGCCCTACTCTGTTATGAAGACCTGCCCCCTCTCTTGGGTCCAAAGAGTACATGCCCACAAAGGTAGTAACACGGCACCCGAGCTGTAACTGTGTGAATGAGTGTTTGAAGTAAGACGTTAGGGTGTTCAAACTGCCCCACTAGAGACACACATCTGTGTCTTGGTGCCTTAGCGAACTTAGGGTTCGGTGACTGCGCACTTTGGTATTCTATGTGTTGTCTGTTTCATCTCAGTGACACCCTTTCCTAAGGACTGAGGTGAATTCTCCTGAATCTGAGCCCAGACTGAGATTTATTGAGTGCTGTGTTATCCAGTGTTTTTTTTTTTTTTTTTTTTTTTTTTGCGGTACTGGGGATCGAACTCAGGACCCTGCGCTTGCTAGGCAAGCGCTTATTCCACTGAGCTATATCCCCAGCCCCTATCCAGTGTTTTCTGGGCTGGGAGACTGTGGCCTGTCGGGAGGGTGCAGTAAGTGAACAGTTGTGTCTAACCAGTCATCTAAACGTGGCTCTTTTTTCCTCTGACAGCTGGCACAGTATGTTTGCAACTGTTGTCATTTTCTTCGCGTGAGAATTAGATTCCCAAAATAAAAAAACATGTGTATAGTATATTAAATATTTACCAGATTTGATGTGTCTATATGTTAACTTTATCCCTTTGATTTATAGCCAAAGTAGCTTTGGTCAAATGTCGAGACTTGCACTGGGCCATGATGGCACATCGGGACCAGAGGGATGTAAGCCTGAGTTCTCTCCGCATGTTAGTTGTGACCGATGGCGCTAACCCCTGTGAGTATTTCTGGAGTCAGGGCCTAGGAGTAGCTTTTCCTTTACCAATTAAACGCTCCCACACACCCTTTCCTATAAGGTTGGATTGGATTGGGTTGAGACAGGCTCAATGTATCATCCAAGCTGGTCTCAACTTCACTGTGTGGCCTAGATCAGCCTTAAACTTGTGATTCTCCTTCCTCAGTCTCCTGGAGTCCTGGTATTATACATGTGCACCACTATGCCCAGTTTGTAAACTTTTATTGCTTTTTGTTTTGGTTTGCTTTGGTTTTTTGTTTTTTTTTTTGTCTTTTTGAGACAGGGTCTCACTATGCAGTTCAGACCGGCTTTGAACTCATTTATGTAGCCTAGGCTGACCTCGAACTCGCAACGATCCTCCTGCCTCAGCTTCCTGAGTGCTGGGATTACAGACGTGCACCCACCTGGCTGGCTGGTTTATAAGCTTTTAAAACCACTCCTCCTTGCTCTTTTATATGCACTTTCTATCACGTGGCTATGGGTATTCCTTAGGGAGATAAAAGGGACTTACTATAACCACATGTATGAATTTAACTATAAATACATGGGGTGGACCTTAATTAAAGAGTCAAAGAATATCACATAGGAGATACACCGAGGCCAACACTGCGCTTCATCGGCCATGCTGGTTATTTCAGGAGGGCTGCTAAACTATGTGCCAGCTGCATACTACCTATATTGTTGTCTCAAATACTGATTTTGTCAGTTTGCCAGGCACAGTCTTTTGGGACGGGGTACTGGGAATCGAACTCAGGACCACGCACTTGTCAGGCAGGTGCTGTACCGCTAAGCTGTATCCCGAGCCCAGGCACAGTGTTATTCCAAGTTGTAATTTTTAATAGTGCCAATGACCTTGCAGGTTGGATGAACATTAATTTGTCTTTGAAATTGTGTCAGAGCATCTTACAGGCTCAGTAAAAAACTCACGTGGAATGAACGGTGAACATGTGAGTTCTCCAAGAAACAACTATGTCAGCCTTCCACACCAGTGTCATGCAGTAATGAAAATTAACAGTGTCAGCTTTCAAGTTGATCTGTTCCAACTCTGTAGGGTCTGTGTCATCCTGTGATGCCTTCTTGAGTCTGTTCCAAAGCCATGGGCTGAAACCTGAGGCCATCTGTCCGTGCGCGACATCTGCTGAGGCCATGACCGTAGCAATCCGAAGGTACTATGCGGGGTGTCATATTGTCTCGAGGTGTTACATCTCAGGTGAAATGTGCAACCTTTACCAGGCAGTGGGAAAGGGGTGCTAACAAATTTTCTGCTTCATAAGCCTAACAGTGAAAATTACCTTGTAAGATAGTTTGAAACATTTATTTTTCCTGCTCTTGCCCCAGGTATACCTAGTACAGTGAAAATGTAATTATTCTGATTGTATATTTGTGAAATATTTCTTGTTAAATATTTGTGAAATTTTTTTTGTTTTGTTCTTTAGAACTTCGACCTTTTTTTTTTTTTTTAAACAGGGTTTTACTTTGTAATTCAGGCTGCACTTGAACTCACTTTGAACTCACTTTGTAGCCCAGGCTGGCCTCAAACTCACAGCAATCCTCCTGCCTTGCCTCGGCCTCCCCGAATGCTGGGATTGCAGGCGTGCACCAAAGAATTCTTAGCATTTTAGAGTGGAAATAGGATGTTTGTGATTATTGCTTGAGTATGAAAAATATATTTCTACTGTAGTATGTTATTTTTTTTTTTCTTTTTTTGGCGGGGGGACAGAGTCTCACAATAGAGCACAGGATAACTCAAGCTGGCCTCAAATTTGCTGCAATCCTCTAGCCTCAGCCTCCTGAGAACTGAGACTACAGGCATACACCACCATGCCCACACCTATGTATATTTTTTTAATGTGAATTTTAAGAAACCTTGTATGTTTTCATAGCCTCTAGATGTCCTTTTACTATTCAAGATTCATTTAGACATTCTGAATCATTCTCATTTCAATCACACAATTTAGTATAAAATTCATTCTATAAGTGGCATTATATAGTGCAACTTTGATTAATACAATCATGACTTAATAGCTATTTCTATATTGTTTAATCCTGAGACTTAAATCCCATACTACTGGCAATGATTGCCTTTTTTTTCCTATTTATTTATTTGCTTATCTGTCTGTTTATTTTAAAGAGAAAAACAATTTAAAAACAAGATGATAGGAGGGTAACAATTTTTAATAAGTAATTGAACTGACTTTTTAAACTTCATTAAAAATTCTTTGTGCTTTATACATAGAAGTTTGGTTAATTTGGTAGAAGAAATAGATAATTTATTTGGTAACCAGAGGAAAATTGTGTTCGTACATTATGTCCATATTTTTTCTGTAGATATAATTTAATTTGCCAAAGTTAATGGGTTTTATTGTATTTTTTCAGGCCTGGAGTCCCCGGGGCTCCTCTGCCAGGAAGAGCCATTCTCTCAATGAACGGGTTGAGCTATGGGGTGATCCGGGTCAATACTGAAGATAAGAACTCAGCGCTGACCGTCCAGGATGTAGGGCACGTAATGCCTGGGGGTGAGTCACTCGGGCCCCTGGGATTTCATAAAGATGTGTCACCAGAGAGTAGGGCCTAAGCAAACAGGAGGTCCAAAGCCAAGAATCCTAAATTCAATAGTCACAAAATTTCTCCAAGCCTAATAATGAAGTAGAATTATGCTGACCTTTTGAGCAGTATTATGTGACTGATCAACTAGGAAGACTTCACTTGTACTCTTCATATGGAAAGCTAAGTACTGATCGATACAAGACTTAGCTGGTGTTCACTGATTGCCAAAGCATTGAGACTAACAGAAATGATGTACTACTTCCATGAGTAGTTGAATCTGACCTGACTAGGGGTGCATCCCAATTCATTTAGCCTGTTTCTTTGTACTTTCTGGTCATTTTTTTAGTACGTCACTGTCTCAAAAACCTTAAATTAATCTTGTTTGTTTGTGCAGTAGGGATTGAACTCAGGGCCTTGCACATGCTAGACAACCATTATACCACTGAGTTACATCCCTAGCCCTTCAAAAAACTTTAAATTTCAAATATAACATAATTTCAGCTTAACTTCAGCATTTTTGTTTGGTGTGTATCTGTCTGTCCGTCTGTCTGTCTGTCTGTGTTGCTAGGATCAAACGCAAGGCTTTGTACGTAATAGCCAAGCACTCTGCTGCTGCGCTGCACCCCCACCCTCTTCAGTATTCTTTTTTTGAAATGTTCATAGTACATGTTTGCAGGACATAGTGATTATAGTTGATTGTGGAGGGTTGGTATATCTGTTTAGTATTCTTAATGCCACTCAGTAAATGTGTATCTTTCCAGGGTTTGCAAGACAAAGCTGTTATTTGCTAAGGTTTCCCAGGTTTCTGTCTCTCACTTATGTTTCTTATACATCAGGGATGATGTGCATTGTGAAGCCAGATGGACCTCCCCAGCTCTGCAGAACAGATGAAATTGGAGAAATCTGTGTTAGCTCCAGAACTGGAGGCATGATGTACTTTGGGCTGGCTGGTGTGACAAAAAACACATTTGAGGTACATAACATTAACATTTCATAGAGGAAGTCTTTGGTGACAGTCAGTCCTGGGCGGGCAGGTCTGCTGGCTGGGGGACACTACATGGCATGGAGAGCTTTGCTCTGGAGGAGAGGACTAAGGGCAAACCCTGACGCTGCCGCGCACTGGCTGCTCTGTGTGGGCTGCCGAGCCTTTCTGCTCCACGTTTTATCTTAAAATGTGAGTAACAGCAGTGACTGCCTCACAGGTCTGTTATAAGGTTAAATGAGTTGAAGTTTTATAAAGTGCCTAGAACAGCTCCTGACACACAGGAGACACCGTTGTGTGTATATGTTAGATCGATGGTGAGAGGCCCTTGCAAAAATCTCTGGCAAGCCAAGTGTGGTGGCACACACCTATAATCCCAGCATTTGGGAGGCTGAGGCAGGAGGATTGTTGTAAGTTTGAGGCCAGTCTAGGCTACAAAGTGAGTTTAAGGCCAGCTTGAACTGCAGAGCGAGACCTTGTCTCAAAAAGACCTCCCCCCAAAAAAATATCTCTGACGAATTTGCCATAGTTTAAACTTTATAAGCTCAAAAATAGTTTTTTTCATTTTTCAGTCTATTTCTGAGCTACATCCCTGGCCCTCACAATTTTAATTTTGAGAGCACAGTGACAGTGGCACAGGCTGTGCTAGATTAGGAAGTAAAATTGAAGAACTGGTTTTTGTGGGGGTTTTGTTTGTAAAACTTCTATTTTTTTGGTGATAGGGTTTCACTGTGTAGCCCAGGCTACCTTGACCTCACTGTGTATCCCAGGCTGGCCTCAAGCTTGTGGTGGTGATGCTCCTGTCTTAGGCTCCCTAGTGCTGGGATTACAGGTGTGTGTTACCACGCCCAAGTTTAAAGAACTGTCTTGTCACAGGGTTCAGATTGCTTACAGTTTCAGACTTGCATTCAGATTTATTGAGCATCTTTCTGTTTGGCTGTGCTCTAGATGCTTGGGCTATGTCAGGAAAAATGCTCCTCATAGAGCTTGTACTTTCTAATGAGACAGCACATTGCCTTCCTGCAGGAGGTTCTGTCTGTGAAGCCAGGCTGTCAGTTTGCCTAGTGAGCCTGGAAACAGAAACAGGAATTTTTATGATCAGGATCAGGGTACCTTCTAGGGACCAGAGAAATTCATTTGATACACCAGGCAGGGCTTGTATGAACATTGCCAATTTTCAGTGCCTTGAGGTTTTTTCTCTGTAATGTAGACTGGTGATTCTCAAAATAGCAGGTCACCTGTGTCTACCTTCCCGTTTGAACATGAATGCATGTGACTATGTGCTGACAGGTGTCACTCGGGAGGGAGTGTTCTTTGTGTGATCACGTCCGTGTTTCTGTGGCATGGTGTTTTGAAAAGAGCTACGCTTCCTGGACTGCCCGTCATCTTGCTGCTTGTGTAACCTGAACTGCTTCACTGAGAATCAGTGTCTTGGCGGCAGTGGGCACTCACAGACACCTCAGGCTTGTGTTTCCCACGATTCTCTTGGATTATTTGCATAGGTGGTTCCCTCTTCTAAATGTGTATAAATTTGTTTAACATGTACACATTTAGCTACTGTACATCTCATATTATTTCTCCCCCCTTTGGGGGCAGGGTGGGGATTAACCCATGGCCTTGGCACACTGAGCGTGTGTTCACCGCACCTGCATCTCCAGACCCTGTTTCTCATGTTTTAAGTGATTAGGCTACATGGTTTTTCTTCTTCCCTTTTTTTTTTGGTGCTGGGAATCACACTTAGAACCCTACACTTGCCAGCATGTGCTTGTGCTACATCCCCAGCCCCTACGTTTTTCAGTATCTATAATTTTCTTCCTTGAGTTTTTCATGTTAAAAATAAGATCTTAAAAATTTTAAAAAGGAGCCAGGCATGATGGCACCTGCCTGTAATCCCAGCATTCAGGAGGCTGAGGCAGAAGGATCACCATGAGGTTAAGGCCAGCCCAGGGCTATATAGAGAGTTCAAGGCCAACTTGAACTGCACATCGAGACCCTGTCTCCAGGAAAAAAGAGGAAAAAAAAAAATACACAATATATGTGTGCCTGCCTACCCAGAATTCTCAGAATATCAAAATGCTAGGTCCAAAGTAATGAAGAAATTTTGAAGTCTGAATTATAAATATAATCATAGCAAAGTAAAATAAAATTCCTAACCAGAAAAAGGGAAAAATTGTTTCCTTGGTATTGTAAATTAAAGTTTCAATTATTATTTTTACCGAAGATTTATATTTAAATCCTAAGTGTGTTTTCCAAAGTGATTAACATTTTGTAAGGAAAAAAGATCTAATAATTTAATCTTTCTGATTAGTCAGAAAATAAAAATAAGCTTTAAAAGCTGGGCCTGGTGGTGCACACCTGTAATCCCAACACTTCAGGAGGCTGAGGCAGGAGGATGGTTGCAAATTTGAGACCATCCTGGGCTGCAAAGTAAATTCAAGTCCAATCTGAACTGCTTAATATGGCCCTGTCTCAAAAAGGCAAAAAAAAGCTTTAAAAATAAGCTCTTGGCTAAACATGATAGTGTACACCTGTAGTCCCAGCACTCCAGAATGCTGAGACAGGAGCAATTTAGTGATTAAGGCCTGTCTCAAAGAACATAGATCTGAAAAGGAAAAAAAGTACATTGATACATATGCAGTCCTCTGGGGTAGGTCATGTGAAGGCCCTGCATTTAATCCCTAGTAGCTCCCAAATGCTGCAGAGAATCATACTGAGAATCAGACATACTGAGAATCACTCAGTAGCTGGGCATGGTGATGCACACCTGTAAAAATCCTTGTACTCTGACAGACTGAGGCAGGAGGTTTGCAAGTTCAAGCCCAACCTGGGCAATGTAACAACTTAGTGAGACCCTGTATCCTGTATCAAAAGAAGCGGGGCAAGGATACAGGTCCGTGAGAAGACCCTGTCTTTGTTCATGGGCACATGGGCGCTCACGCACGCGCACACACGCGCGCGCGCGCACACACACACACACACACACACACACACACACTGCTAAGTGGGAGAAAAGTGTTTATAATATGTGTGAGAATAGAGGACTAATTTTCCATCACTACCTGTTCATGGATTTGAGGCAAATGAAACTGTGCCTCACTTTGTCATCTCTTTGTTTTTTGTGTTTTGGGACAGGGTCTCACCATGTAGTTCAGGCTGGCCTCAAATTCACAGGGATCCTCCTGCCTCAGTCTTCCAAGTGCTGGGATTAGAGGCCTGCACGGCCGTGCCCAGCTCTTTCTCATATGTAATAACCCTGTTTTGTGGGGCCATTGAAAGAATTTGTGTAAAGCAAGTAGACCTTTGCCTGCCGCATGTATATTTTATATTTTTTTGTTTTGTTTTTTGAGACAGAATTTCACTATGTAGCCCAGACTGTCCTTGAACTCACAATGATCTTCCTGCCTCAGCTTCCCAAGTGCTGGGATAACAGGCATGCTGCACCACAGCTGGCAGTATTTTAGAAATATTGATTCTAAATCAATATTCTAAATCAATATAATTATTTCCCTACATAAGAAGGAAAGCCTAAGTGTCCAGGTGTGGTGGCACATGCCTATAATTCAGCCCTGTGGAGGCTGAGGCAAGAGGATAGCTAAGTTGGAGACCAGCCTGGGCTACAAAGTGAGTCCAAGGACAGCCTGAACTGTACAGTGAACCCCGGTCTGAAAAGGACAAAAGCAACAAAAAGCAGTTTGTTCTAATAGCTGCCATTTCCCAAAGACAGTGTCTAGGCTAGGGCTATACTTATCTCTGTGAGTGTGGTTATGTTTTTTTTTAAGATAATATCTCAACTGATTTTTTAAAAAATATATAGCAACTCACTGTATGGTTGAGGCTGGCCTTAGACTTGCATTGATCCTCCTGCCTCAGCCTCCCCAGTCCTGGAATTACAGGCATATGCCGCCATGCCCAGCTATAATTATACTCTTTAAGCATTTTTGTTGTTGTTTTGGGATTTGTTTTGTTTTGTTTTGTTTTGTTTGTCTTTTTGAGACAGGGTATCCCTAGGCAGTTCAGGCTGGCCTTGAGCTTACTTTGTAGCCCAGTCTGGCTTTGAGCTCACAACGCTTCTACTGCCTCAGCCTCCCAGGTGCTGGGATTGCAGACATTGTTTTGTTTTGTTTTGAGACACAGTCTCGCTATATAGTTCAGGCTGGCTTTGAGCTCACTATGTAAGGGCTGGGGATATAGCTCAGTGGAATAAGCGCTTGCCTAGCAAGCGCAGGGTCCTGAGTTCGATCCCCAGTACCGAAACAAAAAAAAAAGGAAGAGCTCACTAGCCCAGGCCGGCCTCAAACTCATGGTGATCCACCTGCCTCAGCCTCCTGAGTGCTGGGATTATAGGTGTGCCCACTATGTGCAGTTTATATTCTTTAATCTTTACTGAAAGTTTATGAGTGGTCCATTTTATGACAGGAAAAACTGAGGCCAAGAACTTACTCTAAACCTCCCTTACTAGTAAGAGGCAGAGCCAGAACTGAGCCCGAGGACCGTGCTGCCCTGTTCCCTGTGTGAGCCAGTTGTGAGCCAGTTTCCAAAGCAGACTAAGTCAGCTGTTACCCCGGAAGGTGTTTGTATGTTATAGGAGGGAAAGTCCAGCACAAACAGGGTGCACGATATGATCTCTTTTAAACACTACTGTATTGATACACGCATCTTTTTTAAAAATTCAGAGAGGTAAACATGTTGTAAATGTTATCACTTAAGCAGATGAGATTGCTACACTGTTAATATAATTTTAGTTTTTTAACAAACGTGTATCAGCTGGGCATGGTGGTGCATGCCTGTAATCTCAGCACTCAGGAGGCTGAGGCAGGAGGATCATCCCAAGTTAGAGGCCAGCCTGGGCTACACAGTGAGTTCAAGGCCAGCCTGGATACATAGTGAGACCCTGCCTCAAAAAAAAAAGCATGTATTATTATTGTAATTTTGTAGTAAGACCTTTCAAAAATCAAATATATTTTTTAATTAAAAGCAAAACTTTGGGGCTGGGGATATAGCTCAGTGGAATAAGCGCTTGCTTAGCAAGCGCAGGGTCCTGAGTTCGATCCCCAGTACTGCAAAAAAAAATAAAAATAAAAAAATAAAAGCAAAACTTTAAAAAAATAACAATAATAATAATAAAAGCAAAGCTTTTTACTTAATTCCTTTGATCTTTCAGGTGATTCCGTTGAATTCTGTAGGCTCTCCTGTCGGAGATGTGCCATTCATCCGGTCAGGATTGTTGGGATTCGTAGGTCCAGTAAGTGATACTTTCAAACTGATTTAATATTAATATTTAATCTTCACATCTGATCTAAATATTTGGACTTTAATGTACAGAACAGATCAATTTTTAACTAGCCCAAGGGTGTTACAATGCCACTTAGCTTCTATTCAGTTGCAGTTCTTTAATATCATAAAATGGTGCCAGGCATGGTAACACACACCTATAATCCCAGCACTCAGCAGGCTGATGCCGGAGGATCACCTCAAGTTTGAGGCCAGCCTGGGCTACAAAGTGAGTTCAAGGCCAGCCTGAACTGCTTTGAGAAACCCTGTCTCAAAAAAAAAAAAAAAAAATACAATTATGAGTAGTACACCATGTGTGATAGTAAAGTTTTTGAATGAAAGGGTTTGTCGTTCCGCATTGAGCACGTGTTGAAAGGCATAGGCTTACAGAGCCAGTGAGCACACAGAAACAGCATGCTCCCTAGGGCTCTCGGTGAGCTTGATGTGTACACAAGGGTGGCAGCGAGCCAGGCCACAAAGGGCCCCACCTGGTGCGGTGGGAAGTCAGGCTTCGGTTTTTAACAGGCATCATTCTTCAGTCTGTGCCACCCTACTCTGCTCTCGGTATCTCCTACCCACTCTCTCTCCCCTTTTAACACCTTAAGGTATATGAGAGTAGGTCAGGTTTGTTTTGTTTCTCCCCTGCCCCTTGTGGGCTCAGAGGGTGAGGGCGTGGGTCGGGGAGGGTCACTTGGGACGTGGCCAGCTCTGCCACTGTCCTGATGGTACTCAGCCCCAAGAAGTCCCAGAGGCCTGCGCCCTTCTAGCCTGTTTCCCTGCCGAGGTCCAGGGTCAAGCTCTGGGCGTCACATCTGCATCCCAAGGACAAGGTGCAGTCCCACCCTGGCCACCCTCTCTCCTCCCTCGCTCTCTTTTTTCAGACAGGGCCTCATTATGTAGCTTAGGTTCTCCTCGAATTCATGGAAAGTCCTTTTGCGCCAGGCCGGCAAGTGCTGGGGTTTTAACCATGAGCCACCGCACCCGGGTTACCTTCTCTTAGGAGTCCCGGACCTGCTGTGCAGCTGTTCTGCGTATAGCTCATTGTTTTTAACTAGTCCCATGGGCACAGCGAGCTTCGAATGATGCTGAAATGCAATCTTATTTTGATTAGTTATATCCCACTTAAAAGAAATGGAACCTGGGTACCGTGGTACACACTTGTAATCCTATCGCTTGGGAGGCTGAAGCAGGAGGATTGCTGCGATTTTGAGGCCAGCCTGAACTACAGAATGAGTTCAAGGCCAGTGAAACCCTGTCTTTAAAAAAGAATCACACACAGACAGGCAGAGACTGTGTCAGTCTCTTTACTTCCCAGTACCAGCAGGCTGTGCTGGATATAACCACTTCTCTGGCAGCTGGCATGGTCCATTAACTTCTTGAGTATAAAACTTCTGTCTCAGGTCAGGGATGGTGGTGCACACCTGTAATCCTAGCACTTGGAAGGCTGAGGCTGGAGGATCGTTGTGAATTTGGGACCAGCCTAGGCTACAGAGTGAGCTCAAGGCCAGCCTAAACTGCATAGCGAGAGCCTATCTCAGAAAGACAAATAAAATAAAAAATAAAACTTCCGTCTTACTCCCTCTGCCCATCATCTGGGGCGCTGTGCTTAGTGGGTCACTCACTGTGCTCCCCTGGGCAGCACATGTGCTGCAAACCTGGAGATCAGCGGGTGAGGTCGTTGCTGGTTACCTCAGAAGGAAATGACTTCTAGGTCACTGAATGTGTGTAAGTGGCCCAAGACATTTACAGATTTTTTCCTCCAGTACTGAGGATTGAACATACAGCAGTGGTGGCAAACCTGTGGCAGCCCAACCCTCTCAGCACGCAAGCTGGGTCACCCTGGAGGCTGAGTATTGGACAAAATAGTTTTTTTCTAAAATTAAACCCCAGTATCAGATTTAATTGCAGTGCTGGCACTTTGTGATAAGTGAGTGGATTTGGGTTGCAGTCTGGGCCCTCGGTCTCCAAAAGGCTCGCATCCCTGACCTAGAGGGTGCAAGTTAGATCCAGAGCCCCCTTTACGGTGAGACAGATCTTGCAAGCTGACTAGGCTGGCGTCAAACTTGTGATCCTCCTGCTTCAGCCTCCTGAGAGCTGGAATTACAAACATGCACCACTGTGCCTGGCAATATTTAGGAGAATAAATGAGAAAAGTTAATTCACTGCAGATGGATCTGGGGAGTGTTTATTGAGTGATGCTTCAAGGGCTGTGTTGACGGTTTCCTGCAGCTCTGTATTCTTCCTGCAAAAGAAAGCCTTCTCTAATGATCTTCAGACCTTTTTGGTTTTTTGAGACAGAGTCTCACTCACCTTGTAGTTTACGCTGGCCTCGAATTCACTGTGATCCTCCTGCCTCAGCCTCCTGAGTGTTGAGATCACGGGGGTGCACCACCACATACCTAGCCAGACCTTTTCTTATTGTGCTGTTCTAATCTTGCCAAATGGAAAGAAACAGCTTTATCCTTATAAGCTTGAAACAATGAATCTCATGTTCAAACTATTTTAGTCTCCTAATTCCAGGAGTAAATGAATGAACCTTTTTCCCTGCGTTCAACCTATGAATAGTTACCAAAGATGAAGTAATACATACTTATGGCCGGGAAAATAAGCCACAGTTGTGTGGGACCCTACTTGCTTTCTTACAGAGCTCTTCTCTAGAAATAAATGTGAATTATTTATTTATATATTGTAAATGTGACTGGCTATGGGATGTCACTGATTTCCCTGTTGGTTTCAGATCTGTCAGGACGTAAAAAACTTCTTCCTTTAAAATCCGTAAACTATGATGGTCTTTATTCATATATATGATACACACTCATACATATATATGTGTACATTTAAAAATTTTTTATTACGTCAAACCCAGAGCCACAAATATGGTAGACAGGTATCTGTCATGCTTTTTATGAGATTTATTTTAAAGCAGGAAGTAAGTGTTGGTATGGGCACATACCTGTAATCCCAGAACTTGGGAGATAGAGGTATGAGGGTTGCTGGGAGTTTGGTCCAGCCTGGGCTAGATAGCAAGAGCCCGCCTCCCCCTGCTACCCCCAGAAGTGCTTAATGTATTTTCCTGTTTAAACCAAGGAAACCAAGGTAAATCACTATTCTCTTTTAGGGCAGCCTCGTGTTCGTAGTTGGAAAAATGGACGGATTACTCATGGTCAGTGGACGAAGACATAATGCTGATGACATTGTTGCCACTGGCCTGGCTGTGGAGTCGATAAAGACCGTTTACAGAGGAAGGTGGGTGGCGCGGGTTAAAGGGTCAGCGCCTGAGGGAGCCTGAGCGCTGCCCGCAGGCTGCCTGAGCTGTGAGTCTCTGCCCGCGATGGTTGCGCCTGGCTCTGACCGTGAGTCCCCCAGGGTCTGGTGCTCCGGCTGCACTGAGAGGAGTGAGACGTCACTATATCCGTATTTCATATTTTAGTTGTTACTCTTCGTTAAGTCATGCACGACCGGGAAGAGTGCCTGTGTTTCTTTAGTACAGAGGTAGTGGTGGTCTGTAGTTTATATCTATGCTTGATCTTAGCCAAGAGGCTGAGTGGCAATAGTTTATATCTAAGAATTATTTCTCACACTTGTTTCTAACTAAAGTATACTATCTTAATGTGCAGACTGACGTAGCTCATAAGTACTAATAATTTCAAAGTCTATGGAAACAGCCATTTCTTTTCTTGTTAATGCAAGACAAGGTATTTGAAGTGTATTGGAGTAATGTTTTAGTAAGCAGTTAACAGTGATGGACATCTATCTTCAGAGCAACCTTGGTGTCCTTTTAGTTCTTTGAGAAGGAAAATCAATGAAACCAAAAAAGAACTGGCTCCTGAAGTGTGTGGGGTTTTGTAATATTGTGGCTCTGAGATGGAAATGCCAGGGGACCCTGGGCCTCCTGTCTGTGGCCACGGCCACGCCCACGCCCCTCACGCTCACCCACCATAGCAAACCGTGAAGGGGGGCGGGTGGCGAGCTGGGGGCTGCTCCAGCGCCTCCCTCGGCTTCAGCCTGTGTCTGGCAGCTCCTGGTCAGATGCCGACCACACCCCACAGTGTGGGTGCTTCAACTGTGGAGGAGCAAAGCAAGCAGGGTCTTGCACACCCATGGGTGGGCGTTAGACGTGGGCAGGGAAACCCCGTGTGCGAGGCTGGCGCCTGCCGTGCCAGAGCGGGGAGCGGCTCGCCCCTTACCCGAGGTGGTCTGGGAATGCCTCACTAGTAAGGGGACATTTGAGCGGAGACCTCACTCAGAACCAATCCCACCCTCCCTCCCCGGCCTCCCCGGCCCCTGCGCTCTGCCCTTGCCTGCGTCTGACTCTCCCCCCGTCTCTGCTTCACCACTCTGCTCCAGGCACACTGGCCTTCTTGCTGTTCCTCAAACCTGCCAAGCTCGTCCCCACCTCAGAACCTTTTCGCTTTCCGTTCCTTCTGCCCGGAATCCTCTTCCTCCAGATCTCCGCGTGGCTCGCGTCCTCACCTCATTCAGGTCTCTGCTCCAGTGTCCGCTCCCCAGGGAGGCGCTCCCCAGCCACCTGCACCCTTCGGCCCTGCCCCGCGTGCCTCCTGCGCACCGGGCAGCGCGGCCGCTCTCTCCCTTGTCGGTTTTGTTCTGTCTCTCACACGTAAGCTCCGTGTAGACGGGAACTTTGTCCCTAACTTCATGACGGCGCTGCTCAGTACGTCTAGAGTGGGCCCATCTCCATTTCGGTGATAATGAGCGTGCATTTTCTTTCCTAAACCACTCATTTCTGGGTGGTGCGGGGGGGCCGTCTCCTCTGTAATCCAGTTAAACAGAGCAAGTAGGACTGGCTGTGAAGGGAGTCTGATGTGTTTGGTCTGTCTCTCTTAGAATTGCTGTGTTTTCTGTGTCTGTATTTTATGACGAGCGCATCGTGGTGGTCGCGGAGCAAAGGCCTGACGCCTCCGAGGAAGACAGCTTCCAGTGGATGAGCCGTGTGCTGCAGGTGAGCCTCAGCCTCGGGCCTGCACCCGCTGCGCAGGCGCGTGCTTTCGGGGGCCGGTGTGCCACTTTACTTTTCTCTGCCGATCAGTGCTCAGATGTCCTTGGCACTGCAATCAGAATCCGATGGCTGATGCCGTTCTCCTTGTGGACTGCATAATACCCTCCTACCTCCATGGCCAAGAACAGGTGGACTGATCCGCCTCAGCAGATTCTCCCATTGCCTGAACCTTTACTGCTTGTGGAAGTTTCACTGTGTGCAGAGTGTGTCTGAGTGTAATCAGTTCACTTGGCAGCACAGAGTCCTACACAGCCGTGAGAGGTGCTGTGCGGGGGAGGCTCCGAGAGAATACAGGTGTTCATGTTCTGACGGAGCTGGGTGCGAGGTCAGATGGTGCAGGTGAGACGAAGCATGAGCAAAGCGGGCGACCTGGGCTTTGTCTTCGGGATGTGTTTCTAGTGCGCTGCAGACTACAGCGTGGAAAGAGCCCTGAATTTATTGAGTCGTGAATTTGAATCTCCTTACCCCGGGCAAGTGATGAACTTCACAGAGTTTGTTTCCTGCCCTGTAACTAGGGATAAGTTGTCTATTTTGCAGAGGTATTAGAAGGAGTATGTGAGATAATGAAATGTACAGTTCCTACAGCCAATAAAAAAGGGTGGAGATTTTGTTTTTAAATGCTGGGAATTGAACCCAGGGACATTTTACTGGTCTTCTCCAGTGACATCTCCAGGGCCTTTTTTTTTCTTGGAAAGGATCTTATTAAGTGGTCCAGTCTAGCCTTGAACTTGTCATCTTTCTGCTTCAGCCTCTGAAGAAGCTTGTATTAGAGGCTTGAGCATGGTTCTTACTTAACAGTAAAAAATAATGATCATAACGTTACCACTAATAAGGAGATCGAGAGAGGTTCACATATGTTAAATAACATTCCCTGTGTTCCCTGTGCCCGCTCTTCCTTTTTTTTTTTTTTTTTTTTTTTTTTTTTTTTTTTTTTTATTTTTATTTTTTTTATTTTAGAAACATAAAAGTACAAAAACATATTGACAAACAGACACCCATTATCATAGAAAATAGTACAATCACAACTAATCTATAGACAATGTGATATGGTCTCAACAGTAGTTGTTGCTTTATCCATTGATATCTTCGAATTGTAGATGTATGGACCCATATACAGCCATGCAAATTTAGTCAGACAGTTTATCCTCTCAGCAACAGAAAAAAAAAAAAAAAAAAAAAAAAAAAAAAAAAA